>JAFBJT010040319.1:32856-132578 GCA_016785325.1 Chascanopsetta lugubris | reverse complement strand
GAGAGGGAGAAGAGGGCGCCGCCCCCGGGGGGGGGGGGGGGGGGGGGGGGACTGTACATAGAGTTCCACCGCTGTGTATGTTTGTAAGTTTACCACAGATGATTCACACTGACTTGGCCTTTCAACGCTGCACCTTCTGTCTTTCACAATAACAAGCACTTCTCCTTTGGGCCCCGAGACTCTTGTCAATTATCAGAGGTTGTGTCTGCACGTAAGAGCAGCAGGTGATGGGAGGCTGGTTGTGAAACAGGCATTTTGGAAATGTCCTCTTTTAATGTAAAATGGCGTTGGGACATGTGTTTCTTCCGCCTTTCTTTCTTCTGCTGCGACCACATGAGGAAATGAGCCTCTCCGCCACGAACCTCTGCCTGTGCATGTTTGAATGCCTGGGATACAGAGAGGGAGGGAGCGTGCTGTCTGTCCCCACAATGATTCCGCTGAGGTTGCGTTTTTGCTGTTGACTGATAAATCGTGAGAAAAAGAAATCAGCAGGCGACAGTCTCTGGGAGGAAGGCAGCTATGTACGCGTAGAGTAATTGAGTTGATGCGTGTGCGGAATTATTTAAAAAAAAACCAAAAATAGGAAGCGGCCTCAGACAACATCCGTGACGAAAGACATTCTGTGAAATTGTGTGCTTTTTTTTTTATTTTTATTCGGGGAGAATTTTTTTTGTGTGCGCATGCTTAGAGATAGCCATCGATCATTCAGCCACAACCTTAACATAGCTGTAAATAGCTCAACCACATGACACATGATCTGCATTTCAAGTGAAGAAAGCCAAACGCTTCTCTGTCCTCTCTGACTGACGCGTGTATGATCGATGCAAAATGACTTTGTACTGTAGACGTAAGAAATGCAAACACAGTTGTACATATTCCTGTTTGCACGTCACTTTGAAAAGAGGTGGCCCAGAAAAGTGGTAAATGTAGCGACTGTAAATTTAGTTCCCTCCCGCCTGGGTGACAGAAACAGTTTTGAAAATAAACCACTGCACCACCAACTCTGTGCAACTTGTCAGTTCCTGCAGTATACCAGAGCTTATATTAGATGATGGTTACGATAACTGTTGCTAAAAGGGCTTTGACGCACATTTAATTCAAATGCAACTCTGCGTTGCAACTGAATGCTCCTCACCTGCCGCCTGCGCGTATTCAAAACTCACAACATGTGTTAGTTCCTTTGTTCTAGCACCCTGTAAATATAAACATGCTGGATCATCATTTATATTGAATGTACAATTATCTTCAGTATTAGGATCTATCCCTAATTTCAATCATTTTGCCGTGAAGTTACTGTTTTTCACAATCATTCCTCCATTGTCCTCTAAAGAATTTTGAACATTATTTTTCAATATATTTGTACAGTGAATGTTGATTTAGTACATTGGTGCCAAACACTTGCTCCTTCCAATCACTGGTGAACGTCTGAGTGGTGAAAGTCTGGGGGGGGGGTGTGCGTGCGTGTGTGCGTGCGTGCGTGCGTGTGTGTGGCGGCCTCTATAAATAGGACCTGTTCACAATGTAAATGTGTAAATCTTTTTTTTTTTTTTACTCATTTCTATGTTTCACCTCTGGAAATAATTTCACTTGAATCTGACACACTGTACCTTTAAAGCATACAGCAAGAGCGTGCGTAGTTCCTGTGTTTGCATGTTCTCCCTGCGTCTGTGTGGGTCTCTTCTTACCCACTTTCACACTGTTCAAACTGTTCACTGTAACACTCGAAACGTGTTACACGAAACCAAAAAATCAGGCTGCATGACCGGAATTTTTTTTCACTCAAAAGAGCCAAAGACGATACAGGGTTGTAACCCCATGATTCTCTTTTTCTCTACTTCCCTTCCTTTGGCGTGACCGTGACGCATCTGTGAAATAAGAAAAAGGTTTGAGGCTTTAGTGAGAAAGGCAAATGCTAGCACCGACTTCCTCTTACAGTCCAAACACATGCAAATGTGGCCGAGGTTGACTGGAGATGGGTTGCCATGTCAGGTCCATTGTCAGGTAGAAGTGGTTCCCCCAGTGACACTCAAAGGGTCACTCTGTCATAGGGCGAATCCTGATTTTTATCTTTTTGTTGTGGTTGTAAAACTCTCATTCATTTCAGAGACACAGTCGATCTAAAACCACATTTCTGGTTTTACAGTTTTCACATGCAGAGGCAGAAGCGCTGTCACATGGAAGTGACGAGACAATCATCTGATCTTTACTGGAAGAGCAGATCAATGTTTGATTGTGGTTCAATCAAACCTTGTAAGAGTTTAACAGTAGGAGCTCATGTGTTTGATGCCCGTCCAATGATCATATAGAACAAAGCAGAGTGGGCTGACGGGTCACAAGGCAAAAGAGATAGAGGCTGGTTGCAGCAGGTTTATGGCTCTTCTCCTGCGTTGTCAATTATTTGCTCAGTCAGTCAGAGGTTCAACTGTGTTTCAACAACAGGGTTCAACTCATACGGATCTCAGGTGGTTGTTTGAGGACGCTACAACTATCACAGACCATAAACAGCGGTTTTATGGCTCTATGAATCAGCCGAATGGTCGGCGACCTTTGACCCCCGCTCTATCAAACCACAACCAAAAGCATAACCTAATCTGTCTTTAGCTGAAGATCTACCAGCAGAGAAATGTACATGTTGAAGTGAAGGCTCATTAGGTGTGGGTGGTTTTTCTTGTATGTGAGAATTTGGCTTAATATAGAAGTGTTGGATGATCAGTGCCACAATGAGGATGTGAAGAATGAAAGAGAGCTGATGCCATTTTGTCAAAACCATCTCTTTTTACAGGGTGACACTGTGACATTTTTAGAAAACAGTTACACCCCAAAACGGAAAAGGGCTGGGGGAAAAAAAGATGTTTAAAAAATGTATCATTTAATTTGGATTTGTTATGAATTATCGCTTTTATCAACATAGATTGAGCTTCTTATATGTACATCAACAGCAGATCCCCCCCCCTACATTTTCACAGCAGCCCAGACTGGAGATTACTTTCACCATTTACATCTTAATAGTTACTACTAATGATAAGACTCCTCACATAAACAACTTGGATATCATGAAATTGTGAGTTGTAAAAACACATAATCTCAAAGATGACTTCATTCATGTTTTCAAAGTGGTCTTGACTTTTTAAGATGAACCACCCTGATCATTTTCAATTTTAAGGAACTTGTGGAATGTTCCAAAAGTCCAAAAGAAGTTCAAGGCGGTCAACTCTCTGTGGCCACACCCCAAAACAATTCATCACTCGCAATGTTGGAGTCAACAGAGACGAACTTAAAAACGACTCATAGTGAGACTTCTGAAAATGGCCGAGTCCAGGGTTTCACAGAGATCTTTGTGCAAAGACTGTTGGACTGTTCTACACAGGAAACCAGACACAACTAACACAAAACGTTAAGATTGTGTATTAAGATAACCTACCCAGATGTGTGACTATGGGATGTGTCACCATTAACTGTCACAGATGAGTTCATACTCTCTATCGAACTCTTCACATTGTGTAAGACTGACGGCTCACCTCCACAGGAAAGCAGAAGTTCTCACATCATGGAAAACAAATTCTTGCTTACGCGAGACAAGACGTTTCTCTGCCTCTCAAGATAGAAAGAAGGAAGACGGCGTGGTGGAGTTTGCCCTGCACACACACACACACACACACACACACACACACACACACACACACACACTCACACACACACACATACACATTGTGCCACACCATTGAAACCAACTGTTTGTGCACTGAACCCATCAAAATAGTCTATAGAGAAGAGGACAACAACAAAAGAAACTGCGCATACTCTCATGTCATGGCATGATTATTATTATTTGATATTCATGTTTTACTGGTAGAAATGAATAGAATGGATAGAATGACTACATATGTCAATGAATAGATAGAAATGATAGTTCACCTTTAATTCAAAATGCATTTGGTGTTCAAATGGGATACATGTAGGCAGCACTATACCAGATATTTGTTAAATGGTCTATATATGGTCTATATATATACACATATATATATACACACACACACATATGTATATATATATATATATATATATGTATGTACGTGTATGTGTGTGTGTGTGTACAGTTTCTTTTGTCATGCCCATCATTGTACAACTATTTCAAGACGATGAAGGCCTATATTCTGTTCTATGTAACTAAAAGCTTGTCTGCCGCACAGTGAGATGACCTGACCTGGTGTCCAGTCACAACCCTCTGGCATAAAGCGAGGGGACATTCAGAGAGCGGCGCTCATGGACTGTGTTTCCTGCTGGGCGTCGCAGTGGAGGAAGGTGAAAGTCCTCTTGGTGTCTTGGCCAACATCTCCTTCCTCTATCAGACGATAGAGAGAGGTAGAGCCAGGTGACTTAACGGACGTTGGCGTAAATGCACTCATCCGCCGTCGGTCCAACAGTCCGCCGAGGTCGCGCCAAGATCTTGATTTGGCCGTACTCCACCTCATCCTCTGGCCTCTGCACCCTCTGCTGCACCCGCGACCTCTGTGCCAACCCGACATCCTCGTAGGTGAGTACCTGCCCGTCGTCTTCCTCTACAGATAAGAGGGAACAAGGAAGTGGCGCAGACACATGTGTTTAGTTTGACCATTCTGTGTTACTGTAAAAACATGGCGCCTACGGTAGGCTTCAGTTGTCATTACAATACACCCGGTCTGGGTTAATGTAAAAACATGGGGGAAATCTTACACACTGCACACTTCATTTTCTTTTGTACCTTTTTGATTGTCCCTCTCCTTCTTCTTCTTCAGAGTATAGATGACAACTCCCCCGACCATCAACAGGATGATCAGTGCAGTGAGCACTGCAGCCATCACCGGCAGCTTGACTGTTGGAGGCGACACACAGAAGCAAGTCAAAGCAGCTGATACTTCAGGTGTGTCCAGAGTGTGCAGATTACCAGAGAGAGAAAGGTCATGAAATCACATTTAAAGATGTAGTGTGTGAGATTTTGGTCATTTCTGTCCCTTTTAAAAAATATTACAGTCCCCTTTGGTAGCAAAGGTCACGGGTTCGAATCCCACTCGGGCCCTGTTGCAGTATCACTGGCCCTGACACTGATACCCCCCAAAAAAGACCCTATGCGTGCTGGTGGAAATATACCATGACCCAGAACACTGGATAAGCGGTCGGAGGTGATCTAACAATAACATTTTGACATTTTCCTGAATTTACAGTCACCATTACTCTCCATTACCCTCAGATGAACCCATTAATGTCAATTTACATGAGGAAGGGGTCCTCTTTACGGGGGCCGCCATGTTTTTACCATAGGCCAGAATGGACATACTAAACATCTTTTGGGTTTTAATGACGACCGAAGTCTATCATAGGTTCTGCTGCATGCTCAGAAGGATGGGGCTGAGGTGATGGCAACAACATGCAACTTCACCTCCAGCTGTCACAAAATCTTACACACTGTGAAAGTGAGAGTGAGCGTGAGAGTGAGGGAGTGAAAACGAATGCATCCACTGCAGCAGAAGCAGTTTTCACTTACGGATAAACCAGTGGTCATCTCTGCCGGAGGAAGTCACAGTTTGATTGGAGGATGTGATATTAGTGGAGGGTAGTGTCGTCTTACCCTCAGTGGTGTCTGCGATTGTGGTGGGGGGTGTTGTTGGTTCAATGCACAGGGTATTATTGGCAGCAAACACCCACTTTTCTACACGTGTCTCATTGAATACTGTGCAGTTAATGAAGATGAAGCCTGTGTGGAGAGAGACAGACACCTTCATGACTGATTCACACATATGATCATCAGGAGCCTCTGGTCTCACTCACCACAGGTGGCTATGTTCTTGTGCACTGTGACGTTACTGACGTTGTTCCAGACTGAGCAGCTCACAGTTCCTGAGACGTTCTGTCTCAGAGTGACACTGTTGTCCGTCTCTTGATTTCCAGAGATGAGCTTGTCATCGGTGAGCGTGCGTCCATCCAGTGTCCAGCTGAAGCGTGGACTGTCCCCTCCCACAAGGGAGCAGGACACCCTCAACTGCCCCTCAGACAGACACTCCGTGTCCAGGTGTACTGACGTCACAGGAGCTGGAGGAAAAAGCACAATGACCCAATCAGTGTTTCTAAAACAGAATATAGTAATGTAGAATTCCTCATTATGTGAAATCAGCTTGTCCAGTCAGTTTAATGTCACAACATGATAACAGTACTTACCTTGGAGAGAAAATTGTAGAGTCCGCTCCCATGAAAGCCGTCCAGCGGAATTATGTGTCTTGAAACTGTAGTTACCAGCATCAGTCCAGCCCAGGTTAGTGATGTTCAATGTTCCGTCATCATGTCTAAAGACAGCTCTGTTTTTCAATAAACTTTCCTCTGTAATCTTATCAATTTTCCACTCAAATATATTTGCTATGCCTCTGTAGATCCTAAGTCTGACAGGTTTGGGCTCCATCCGCAGGAGCACAGATCCTCCCAAAGGTCCATAACACTTAGCCATTTTCCTGATATCACATTCGCCTACGACACCTGGGAGGGATTCACAATTAAATCATAATTAGCACATCTGTCTCATTTATGTATTCTTTATTTTTTGTGCTAGATTTACAGAGGCCATCCGCCTTAACAATGATTAAATCACAATACATGATCCCATTGCTAAAAATGAACAGTTGTCTGGCCCTCACCCTGACAGAGTCCGAGCAGCATCAGCATCAGTCCAAACGCGGCTTCCATGTCTCGTCACCTCGTCTGACCTCTGCTCTCTTCACCCGAACACAAACATGTGTGTCCAGCTACGTGGTGTCCTGTCTGTCGTCCAGCCTCAGCAGAGGATATCTGAAACTTAAGATGAAGGGCGGCAACATTCTTGTATTCTATCCTTCTTGTGGGCAGAGGGGAGGATGTCAAGTGAATTTCACTTCCTCTTTAGCATTCAAAAAAAGGGCCATCAAGTGTGCGTGTGTGTGTGTGTGTGTTTCAAAACACTCCCTTTTGACAATTAATTCAGAGGAATTTAGTTTTCAAATTTAGTTTGGAGGATAGTCTCCTGGGCTGCAGCTCACCAAATATAAATATAACAAATATCAGCCTTAAAATATTGATATTACGATCATTACTATTATTATTGTTAGTAGTAGTAGTAGTAGTAGTAGTCTGTAAAATCAATCAAGAGTTTGTGTCTGTAATAAGCAAATTCATTTGTGGCCGTTCTTTCACTAAACAGGCAGATTATCTGCCTAATTCCACTAATTTATTTATGGATGGATTGTGTGATAGCGCCCTCCACTGGAAACCAGGGACATTACAACAGGTTCAAGCCTTCCATGAAATGACTAATGGGAGCTAAGTGGATCATGAAAGGCTCCCTCAGGCAAGTAGGCTCTCTATTACTAGTGTGAATGCTGAGTCAGCATTGATTCGTTTATTGCAGTATACTGGCATTCTAAAGACAATATCTACATGACCCCGTTCACTTCTACTGGTAGTGCTAGCTGCTAGCGCTATGTAATGCTCACTTGCCAGGCTCTTTACAGAAAAGTTAAGGCAGCTCTGACCAGTAAGTGCCTACTTGTGTAATTGTGAAGATGCCTGTTATAGAACATGACAGTGGTTTGCAGAAATGTGGACTGTTGCAAATACAACATCGCTCATTTTCAACTCATATTTAACCATTTCAACATATTTGTTCTCCATTCAAAAATCATTCAATTATTCTGAACCTCTATTGAACTTATTATTGTTATTATTATTGTTATTAAATTGACTGGGTTTTCAGCCTATCATTTCTTTAAACGTATGGTTTCTTCAGCTTTTAATTTTTTCAACTCTTTACAGCTTCTATTTTCAGCTTTTAGTTTCTTCAACTTTGAAAAAAAATGTCAGCTTCTATTTTCTTCAGCTTTTGCTTCAGCCTTTTCTGCTTATATCAGAGTGTTCATTCTTGGGAAGGCATTCAGCACATCAGCATTCACACGCATTTCCTCCTGGAAATGCAATTTTCGAGTTGTTGTTGTTGTTGTTGTTGTTGTTGGTTGTGGACTTTTGTAACATTAGTTATGTATGTTTTTAATCTATCATTCTATTTTCATGCATGTAACATAGCCTGTGTAAGAAGTATATGGTCCCAAAGGTCTAGAGTAACAGTTGCCTAGAAAGGACAAACTTAACTCCTTTTCACTTCTGCTCACCACAGGTTCATTGACTGGTTTGGGAAGTCGAGGTGAGGGGTATTAAGCTGCAACACACACCTTGACCATGAGATGTCACTAAATCGCAACACATTAAGCTATACACAATGTGTTTCATGCAAGAATTTACATTGAATCCTACGGTTGATGATACCCTCTGAAGTTGTTCCATTAAGTAAATATTATAATTCCATTTGATGAATATCAAAACCGTGAATATAGGAGGAGCAGGCAGCACATTTGTCATAAGGACGTTTGAGGAGGTTTAGCTTAACACACTCTGTATGTGTTTGAACAAGTGCATGTGAGTGTGATAATGGACTTTCTCCACTTTATTACAAGAAAGCTCTCCATGCCATTGTTATTTAGAGGAAGAGGAAGAATAAAGATGAGGCACATACAGTGTGTGTGTGTGGGGGGGGGGGGTCAAGGTAGAGAGCAGAGCTACAAATATGAACACTTTTATTACTAGTCATTCTTTTTATCATACAAAAATGTCGACTCAGCAGTCGCCATAAACATGACACCCCGTGAGGTCCCTGTTGGTTGTAGGTCCTTTAAGATCCACACACAGATCTATGTTGATGAAGGTCCAGAAGGAGAGGAGGAACTCTTCATGAAGACATGTATCAACAGTTAAATACTTGATCCTGGATCAAAAGAGAATACATCAGAGTCAGGGGCGCTCAGGCAAAATAAAAGCCTTCTACATTTTTGAAAACAAGTGTCATGATTTTGACTCATGTGCCGACATCACTTCTTGAACGTTTGATTGTAGGAAATCCTCCCGTGTCTTACCTGACTTCTTGTTTCTTTTGCACACACAGCAACAAACACACACCAGCAGTATCAGAAGGAGCAGAGCAATCAATCCTGCACAGGCCAGGATCAAGGTGTAGGACCATGTGTTGTCTACCATGAAACAAGAAAAGAACACATCGACAGAGTCAACAGAATCATTTATCTTTTCCTAATGCTGGGATGATTGTCACATGACTTCAGTACATCAGCACATACATATTTTCACTACACTGTGATACATTTATACATTAGTAAATACTGTACATCTACTCTTTACACATGCAGATTGCTGTAACCAGTACCACTGTTCCTCCCTCCTATTGACAATTTTTAGTCTCTAATTCATTTAATAATTTTTTGTTCAGCAGCTGTGTAGCATTGTAATCCCTGGCACGGTCAGTATGTTTCCTCGATTAGATACGCCTATATATCCATGTATGCAGAATCTCCACTCAGTGATCAATTAAGTAAGAACAGTGACAAGGACCACATGTTATGAAACCGTACATATTCCAATCATGAGTTAAATAAGATTAGATGAGGTAAGACTTTATTGTCATTGACACTTTGCAATGTACAACGGAAATTTAGAAGTCCTGTTGACTCACAAAAATAAATACACAATAAATAAAAATTGGACAAATACACAAAATAAGCCCATGATAAACATTTCTAAAGCAAATCTATGGATCCAGTCAAAAAGTCACAATTCAAGGCTTTTGATTCGAAGCACCTACAGGAAGTGATGTACGTATCTATGATTGGAATAAACCCTGCACAGTGCTCTGAAACATTCGCCAAGCCTCTGTTCTCAAAAAGCACCTGGCGGCTTGTGGCACTGAACCACAGCTGATGTGGTAGATATGCTTAACATGCACTCTCTTTCCTGCACCATTCATGCTGCTGTGGTCCAGGCTTCACTTTCTATTGTCAATATTCTAATGTAGATCTCCAGATAGTATATTCTGACTTACAATGTGCTACAGACAGTTTAGCATCTCTGATTCTACTAGCTACAATCTGCATAGGATTTGAACCGCTGGGGAAACTCATACAGACAACGTGCAAATTCCTCATGATCATATAACTGAATGGGAAAAAGACCAAAGACTGTCAGCAGTCTCAGACGAAAGTGCCAGATTGTGAAAACGACCATCTCAGTCTCATTCAACACAGATTACTGTCATGCTCGATCACTTGCCTTGAACATCCAGTTGCACGTGCATGTTTCTCACGAGGACCCCGTCAGGGTTGAAAGCTTCGATGAGGTACCGGCCCGAGTCGTTCGTCTCCACGGCTGTGATCTGGAAGGTCCCGTTGTGGATGAAGAAGCGGCTCCTGTTTGTATAACCCTCATGTATCTTCACCTGCTCTTTCCACAGGTCGAAAACAGCCACCCGCCTAGTGGGAAGCTGTTTGGTGCACCATATCTGATGGCCACTCGCATTGTTGATCACTTGGATGGAGACCGATCCTCCAAGATCGGCCAAGCACATGGACATGTTGTGGGTGCTGCTGCATGCTGACTCAGCAACTGGAACCAAAGGTAGGAGAGAGACACCGCAGAGTAAATCAGCGTTTACGCTTGTCAGTTATGCAGAGATATAATATTGTCTCTTGGATGACGAGGATCTTACCGTGTGTCACGCCTGCTAACATCACAATTAGGGTTAGAACTTGCTCCATTTAGTCCAGCTTGAATCAGCTTTAGGTAAATCAATGTGCAGCTTTGTAGTGCTATTCCCTGACAGGAAATCTCAAAGGGTGGTGTGAGACAAAAGGAAATGAGGCAAACCGTCTCACTTCCGCTCACAAACACCAACCTATGCCTGTATAGTATATCCGACCCTCTGCCTTTCTCTGTTGAAACCATATAGTGACACTGAAGTGTGCATGTAACTGACATCACGTGACCAGGAGCACATTGAGAAATCAGCCACCACTGCCAAGACACTTTTTTTCTCTCTTGTTTACTTCTTCATTTGCCCCCGAAATACTGAAGTGAATATGCACATGCTCACCCTGATACAAATCCAGAATACACAGTGCTTCCATCAGGCATCCATTAACTCAACTTATACAACAAAAAGGATGATTGAAAATGGATTTAAATGGAGCACATATAATTTGTTCCTAACAGGTAAAAGAAAATAAAGCTTAGGTAAACAACTGTCAATCAGATTGACACAGAGGTAGTTGTTATTTATATTGTATTCAAGGTACAAATGGTTCCAGATGATTTCATCTTTATCGATTATGACACAAAACATATGTTTTCCATTCATGGTGATAAAACACATTTGTTTCCACGTGAGAAGCAGCTCACATTTCAATGCTTTTGCGAAGTTCGTTTTCATGTCGTATATAAAGTTCTGAGACTACTTGCAGTGGACTCTTGAGAGACGGAGCCTAAACCTCCATGTTCCTGCTGTAGAAATAAAACATCACCAAAACATCTTTGATGAATACATATGGTGTCTCTCAGTGTCCCCTCTGAATGAGAAACCTCTATATCCTGTTGGACATGATTCGAGTGTTGAGTCTCCTGAAAAAAGACCTGCTCTTGGACTGTTTGAGTTTGGCCTTCCAATCTTTGCTCTTCTTCTGGTAAACATTGTCCCAGATGTCGACTTCCTCCTCATCCCCCACCCATGGGACCCACGCCCCTCCATTCAGGTGCGGGTCAGCCCGTGGGTCTTCTTTTGGATATCTCACTGGCACTGCAGTACGGTTGTGGTACACCAGCCTGGCTAAAAGCTGCTTGACCACATCTGGCCTCTGCTCGGAAAGGTCAACACGTTCATAGGGGTCTCCAGAGATGTTGAACAGCCACACTGATTTCTGGGGCTCAGTGTGGCGCTCCAAGTTCCACCAGCCATTGGGAAAACCTGGGAGAATCTGCAGCGGGGTCCAGTCTCCGTAACCAGGGTCTCCCGTCAGGAGCTTCCAGTCCCCAGCTCGTATGGAGGCCTGGATGGCTGTGTTCCAAATGCCATATCCTGTCTGCAGGGAGCCGCTGCGTGCATGGTTATACAGAGGGTCGATGTTGTGGAGGATCTCCAATCGGGGCGACTCTTTACCCTCGCTGATGGCCTCCCACACATTGTACCCATCCACCCCTTCCATCAATGAATCATTGCCCCCTGCGAGACCCACCAGTGTGGGGTACCAGTCTGTAATGTGCACCAAAGCTTTACTCACCCTCCTCTTCCTCCTCAGCAGGGGACTATGGACAAACCCCAGCCCCCGCACGCCACCCTCCCAATAGGTGCCTTTACGCCCTCGAAGCGGCCAGTTGCTGCCACCGGACAAAGGCTGGCCACCGTTGTCGGTAGAAAAGATGATGACACTGTTCTGGTAGTAACCGTACTTGCGCAGAGCGTACGTAATATTTCGGACTGCTTCATCCACAACTGAGACCATGGCTGCGTACTTCCTGCGTGCCACGTTTTCCAGTCCTCTGTAAGGGTAGATGTACTCCCGAGGAGACTGCAGCGGCGTGTGGACGGCTTGGAAAGAGAGGAAGATGAACAGAGGCTGGGACTGAGGATCGTGGCTCGCCAAGAGCTTGCGGACTCTGTGCGTGTACAAATGGGTGGAGTATTTCCCTCTGTGGCCCCAGGCGACCGACTCCCCCTCGTGGAGGTCAAAGCCGCACATCCCAGGGCCGGCACAGGAGTCATAGGTGTAGTAGTTGACGCTGCCCGTCAAGGAGCCAAAGTACGTGTCGAAGCCGCGACGAGTGGGCAAACACTCCTTTTTGTAAAACCCCAAGTGCCACTTGCCCACCATGTGGGTGGAGTAGCCAAGCTCCTGCAGCCTCTGGGGGAGGGTGACATGGTGGAAGGGCAGGCAGTTGGGCTGGCAGGGCCGGATGATGGAGTGCTGAAGGCCCGTGTGGATTTGGTACCTGTGACGACAACAATGTAGGAAACTGTCAGAGTGATCCCTGTGTTATCTATGCAGTCAGGCCTTGACCTTTCGTGCTATTAACGATATGCTAATGTTAAAGAGGTTTTTATGACCTGAGAACATTTGTTTCTTTTATATCAGAGGACACAAACACTTGGTTTTGTAAGTTATATCCTTACACCAGGATCAACAAAATATACGAGCAATGACCATCATCTAATATCTCACTGCTTTGTAGGCATCCAAGTTTCAATATTAAATTGCTTTGCATCAGATTTACTTCAATTCAGGAATTAATTTATTTCATTTTGTTTTACCTCTTGGAACATCAGTTACAATATCGTACTACAATCTATTCACACTTTAGGGTGTAAAGACTAAGGGTCAGGGTTAGGGTTTGGTTGAAAATGGGAAGTGTGTAGAACTTTGTGACCACTAGTGGTAAAGATGCATGCTGCATTTGATTACTCTACCCCACCCTTTCCTTTCAAGTGTGTATTTGAGCCTGTTGTAGCCTTAAAAAGTCTTTAGTTTATCCATTCTGGTCTACAGTTACAAGATGGTGGTCCAACATGGCTCCCTCCATGGAGGGGACCTCCTTCTGCCGTAATAATACAGGGCTCAGTGCAGGGTTATGGAAAGAACCATTTATACACTGAGGTGAGAGTATTCTCATTTAACGTCAGTATGATTATTTTAAAGTCCTTTCTGCCCATGTAAATGGGAATAATCTAGTTAAAGCGACAAACTGCACCTTTAAAACTATTTCAAACAAAGCAGCTGCTGACAAGAAATCTAGGCTCAGGTATGAGACGGACACTTTACCTGCCGGTGAGGAGCTGACTGCGGGACGGGGTGCAGATGGGCTGGATGTAGTAATTCTCCAGCTTCACTCCGTCTGCTGCCAGTTTGTCCAGCGCCGGTGTTCTGATGTCCGAGCTGTGGTAGCCAATGTCGTTGAAGCCCTGATCATCCGTCATGATGAAGATGATGTGAGGTGGCTGCGCCGCGGCCGGAGGCCTCCCTCCAAAGCTTTGGTCGGCCTCATTCTCCACCTGGTTGGGACTCATCCAGTCCCAGGTCAGGTACCCCAGGCTGAGCAGGCTCATCATGGAGAAGCCGGTCAGAGCTGTGGTTGCCATGGTTACTGTGCTGCTTTAGATCAGTCAAAGTAGCTTGTAATTAGAATTCATTCAATCATCGTGATGTGGGTCTCGTCTCTAAACCAGAGTCAAAGGGTACAACACATCCATCCTGCCTGCTGCTCCAAACTGTGTCAGCCTCCTTGGAAAGCATTTCACTTTCCTTAGTGGTCCCATTAGCTCCACCCACTCGCCCTGCCGCCTCACTGAAATAACATCAGGCCCCCGCCCACCACCCAAAACACACAAAGAGGTTTCTGCTACATTCAGGTGTTAATGGTGAGTTTACATTTCATATTAGCGGGCACCGACACATTCGGGTAAAACTGGATATTATTCTACTACTATGACATGAATGTAGTTCTATACTTCTATACTAACCCTGGTACCAACTTTGCATTTCACTAGAATAAGAGAACAAATGGTGCCTATCTGACCATGTTGTGCAATGAATGAGGGAGGCTCTCCAGAGAGACCCTCACTCAGAGGAATGGGGGGGGGGGTAGATCTGAGTGTTGTGGAGCTGAGGGGCCCCACACAATCACACTCACTGTTCCCCCACTTGGCTCCACTGAGCCCACAAACACTGTATTATTTTGGCTGCTGTTTTATGAGGGCTGCCGCCCTGAGGAGAGAGACGGAGCAGACTCCCCATGTCCTGATGAAATCTCTGGCCGGGCGTGAAAAACAAAAAAACACTTCACTAGTCATTGAATGCACCAGGGAAGAGTGGGACTGTACAGTCACAGCTCCACAGCATCTCATCTGTTCACACTGCAGATCCAGTTTGAAATGGGATCCAGAGACGAGCCTCACAAGGTAGAGCTCTGTTGTGACCGTTGTTAAAAGTTAAGCGGTCGACTGAGTTACAGAAGCCCCATTTGGAGCGATGGTGGATCTATATCATAGGGTAGAGTTATCAACACCAGTAGAGGAACTACAGGTGACCTCAATTTGTTTCATGCTATTTGGGACACTTTTGGTTCCAGGTCAGTGTGTAGGGTTGAGGTGAAGTTATTTCCTTTTCTAAAGGTGGAAATCTGGAATGGAATTTAGCATCCAGATGTTATACGACGATGTATAATCACCTGAATGTATAAATTCTTGTTTTCATTACTCCACAAGCCCTGTAATGTTTACACTGGGTGTTAAGCCTTGTCTATGTGGGTCGCCATGCTATTTGAAGCAGTTTAAATGACGCCTGAGGGCAAGATTTTTCAGCTGCAACATGCACCTCACCACCGGGTGTCACTGTATTCTACACACCGTACCTAGGGCTGCATGTTTGCCGAAAATGACATTTGGTCCTGAGCAACATATTCTGTTTTACATCACGCTGCTGTTTTGCGTCATTGACGGAGGAAACTCAAGATAAAGCTGAGCAGCATGTGCTCAACAGCAGAGCTGAACAAACCTCTCTCTCAGTGTTCTGACACGAGGGTTATAGCAACAGAACGGTCAAATTCGAATGTAACACCCCACAGCTCACCTCGAGAGACAGCACAGCCTAAGTCACATGACTGGGCAGTTTCACATCTGTCATGGCTTGACAAGATGGTCTGGCCCGGATATAGATGTATGATATGTGACATCATGGGACCTGTCAAAGTCAGGCACTCAAGTATTCATGTTGGTGCCGAGTGACATCACTAAAACAGTGAATACGACAGCACGGCAATCAGGCTCCCACCCCACTATGAGGGTGTGATAAGGCCAGTGTCAAAGTGATATTCATAATATTCTGTATTTGCTGGTGAAAAGAGAATGTTTTGTTTATTCACTCCTGTATATGACAGAATGTTTGTCACTTTAAAGGGTGAATTGGTGGAACAGCTCAAGGTCACTGAGGTCAAAGACATAGATGGGGTGTGTTGGAGGTGAAACACCACGACGTGATGTTGTAGCTGCTGGGACGTGTGGGCAGGGAGGTCGGCGCTCAGCCAAGTATGAGCCTGAAGCTGTGGCCGGGCATGTTTGTCCAGCGTTGCTGCTGCAGCAGCAGAGGCATCTGTGGAGCAGAGTGTCTGAGTTGAAGCCAGGTCAACGCCTGAAGGAGAGAGAGGGGGGGGAAAGTTGGAGCCGCACCTGAAGTTTTACACCTCCTGTTTATTTCTATTTGTTTGTGGTTTTCTTAGACGGACAGGCTGAAGGTGTTCGTGAAGAAAATCACAGTCTTGTGTTATCAAACTGAGTGACTTGATATTTTTAAGATCAAGGTTATGGTTCGATTAGGGCCATAGGGTTAAATAGTATCGTTGGATATAGGCTAAGGGTTATAGGTTGGGGGTTAAGTTAAGATGGAGGTTGAGGGGGAGAGGAGGCTGATTGAAGGGGGGGTCAGAGTTAAGTTAATGTTAATGTTAAGGTTCAGTTAGGTTAGGGTTAGGGTTAGGTTAGGTTAAGTACAGAGGGGGGGGAAAGTTGGAGCCGCACCTGAAGTTTTACACCTCCTGTTTATTTCTATTTGTTTGTGGTTTTCTTAGACGGACAGGCTGAAGGTGTTCGTGAAGAAAATCACAGTCTTGTGTTATCAAACTGAGTGACTTGATATTATTAAGATCAAGGTTATGGTTCGATTAGGGCCATAGGGTTAAATAGTATCGTTGGATATAGGCTAAGGGTTATAGGTTGGGGCTTAAGTTAAGATGGAGGTTGAGGGGGAGAGGAGGCTGATTGAAGGGGGGGTCAGAGTTAAGTTAATGTTAAGGTTCAGTTAGGTTAGGGTTAGGGTTAGGTTAGGTTAAGTTAGGTTAGGTTTACAGAAGAGTTATGGATATGTTAAGATATGGCTTAGGGTTAAGTTTAACTTTAGATCAAGGTTTGATTATGTCATGGGATAGAGAATGTAATGATCTGTGTGTGTGTGTGTGTGTGTGTGTGTGTGTGTGTGTGTGTGTGAGAGAGAGATAAATGAATGTGACTCAACAGTTTTCTGTTGGTCAGAGGTGTGATTCACAACAGTCAACACACACACACACACACACGCACCGACTCACACACAGAATATAGGCACATGCCCTCATCCTTGTAAAGCTCAGTGTTTTTGCCGCAGGTTTTGTCACAGTGCCAAAATAAAGAATTCCAGCATTAAGCAGGAAATGGTTTGATGACAATATTTTTGCTACATTATTGAACAAACACGTTGGTTTCAGGAGGTTATTTCCAGTCTCATTCGCTTTGCGTAACTCCTGGGGCGACTGTTGCAATGTGTCACAAATAAGCAGATGAAAATAACAAACAATACGTGAACTCATCAGGAGCCACCAGCAGCATAACCCAGTGGTTATCCCACGTATGTTTACAGTTAAAGTGAGTGCCTTTGCTTTAATGAACCACTGAGTTGTTGACTCAGAGTTGATTGAGGGGAAATGAGGGTTGCCGGGTTCCAACTCACATTCTCAGACTCTTTTCATCTTTACATCCCTTGTGATCGCTTCCCCCAAATGTAAACGTTTCAAGTGATGAATGCTGTCCAACATGTTTCCCCATATTGGGAATATATGCCTTGAAATCAGTTGCCTTAGAGAATGTCTCAGAGCCATGTATCACCGCGGTGACCATTTGTAATATGTTTGTTTGTTGTTGATTTCCTCCAACGTGCATCTGCAGAGTCATGGGACATCTTACATTTCATGACACTTCCTTTTTTTTACCAAACGTAAACATGTAAACAACAATTAATGTTCAGTATTTCAGGCTTGAAAGTGAGACACTCTGACAACCACTTCTCGTTCTCACATCCCCCTCCAGCTCGGTTCCCTCTGAGAAACGGTGAAATGTAATTATGAGTTGAAAGGGAAGCAGAAAGTCTGGGTGCTGCCACCACTGCTGCTGCTGCTGCTGCTGCTGCTGCTGCTGCTGCGTCAGTTGGCACCAGATGTTGGCTTTGGCTAATGGAGGAGGTGCTGTTACTGAATGTGGCTGCTCCCCTTCACCATGAACACTAACCCCTTTCTAATCAGCGCCGCCCTGCCAGTAAGGCCGGGTACTACTCCCCCTCTCACCCCAATTTTCTAATCTGAGAAAGACTGGAAGGTGGTTTTCTTTCTTCCTGTGTCTTGACCCGGAGCCAACACCTTTACTGCAATAACCACCCGACACGGCTCTGCTGTCAACAACTTGCCCTTTGTGTCAATGTTTGTTCAACATCCTCTTTTTGATATGACTTCATCAGATCACGGTCGATTTGGACCAAAGGATGCTCTTTTTCTTTTTCTTTTCTTTAATTACATCTATGTTCTATAAAGTATTCATTTCTTTTTTTAAATAAAATTAGAATTAATAAAATGAAACAAAGACACATATTTTGTTTTTGCTTGTAATTTGACCTCAAACCAACACAAAATTAAACACATTTAATTGAATGTGGAGAAGAAATAAGTAAGTCATGTCTCCTCCCTGTCTTTGGCCACATCGACCTTCCTTCTTTTTCTTTTTTTTTGAAACTCACCCACTGCATTACTACTTACATTTACATCTGCTTTTCACACTGTAGAGCTTCATCATTACTGGTGTTTCATTCTGTAACCAAGCAACCAAATGCAGATGAGACAAATGCGTTTCCTGGTTACACCAACATGATGTAAAGTAGTATGACCACATAAACTGCTCTGTCTGTTTTCCCTCAGTTGATAAAAGAAATCTTCCTCGTCTAGTTTAGTCGTATCTGGCCCATCCACTCCTCTGTACAATGCTCTATGAGGTCCCATGCTAAAATATGCATTTTCAGGTATGTTATTGTGGGCATGGATTATCCCTTACTCAGAGCTCTGGCGCTTGTGCGGATCAACCACGTCGTTCTAAAAATCTAAAGTAAAATATTTCCGTGTGGTTGTGGCCTGTTGGCGTTGTTCACACATGATGGTGTGTTATTAACCGATACCTCGCAGGTGAAGCAGCACGGTTCTGGAGTGGAGCTGTTTGATTTGGCCTGAGTGGAGCTGCAGCAGCACCTGGGCAGGAAGGCCGGGCACGGCTATCACCTCACCATGAATCTCCAGCTGAGCCACCTGGACGAACATGTGCATCTAGGTCTCAGTCTCTATATGTGGCCCCGTGTGTACTCATGTTTCCTCGGTCAGTTGTCCACACGAACTGCAAAGTGTTGGTTTATTTCGAGAGTTCCAATAACGAGATAATAAAAGAGTTTTACCCAAATTGGTTTCACGACTGCGCAGCCTTGGCAGCACTGACAGGAGGTGATACATTAAACCGACCCCAGGAATAACAAGTCCCAGTGGCTGTAGCTGCAGATAATTGCCTGCGGAGTGAGCACAGATGTGAGCGGCTAAATGCGCAGGTAGATTGATTTCCTGTGAAACAAATGAACACTTACAACCTGTACAAATATCACCATCAGTGTTTCTGCAACATATCGTCAAAGCCGATGGAAATACTCTCAACCACGCGCAGTTGCTTGACCTTCTCTTTTACTGCTTCTTCTTCTTCTTTTTTCACACTTTGAAATGCCACATCATTCACCTCAAATCCAATTTAATGTTTTTATTATGTTTAGAGAAGAATTAGACATGAAATACAACATTTCTTATTTCGAAAGTCACACTTTCTCCTCTATAAAACCTATGTGGTCTGTTCCATCAACATTCTGAAATTGGGAAGCTGAGTCAGCCCCATGGTGTGTGTGTGTGTGTGTGTGTGTGTGTGTGTGTGTGTGTGTGTGTTTGTGTGTGCAAGTGTGTGTGTGTTTGTGTGTGTGTGTGTGTGTGTGTGTGTGTGTGTGTGTGGTCCAGGTACTACTCATGCTGCGTGGAAATAAATATTTTTTGAATTGTCACAGTTATGTGATTTACTGTACTTATGGGGACAAAAAGATTTTTTTCACTTCTAAAAATACTACAAAAGATTGACATACTGACTTTTTCATACTCAACTGAGTGTATTATTTTTTCCATGACCCTTAAATGAGCTTATTGATGTATATTTACCTGAGGAGCGGGTCCTCTCTACGGGGGCCGCCATGATTTAACTGTAGCCCAGAGTGGGCGTTCTAAACATCGTCTGAGTTTTAGTGACAACTGTAGTCTACCATAGTTTCTCCCATATGCTCAGAAGGGTAAGGGCGAGTTGACAGATACAACATGTAACTTCACCTCTAGATATCACCAAATCTTACACGCTGCACCTTTAAGGCTACATGTAGTTTCAGGTTAAGTTTGGCTAAGGGAAAGGTTAAGTGAACAGCCCATTTCAGGTTAGGTAGTATCACGTTGGGGTTTCCTTTAGGTAAGGCTTAGTTTTCTAAGTGATCAGTAACGTTGAGGTTAGCTCAGGTCATGGTAATGTTAGGTAAGGTTAAGTAAAGTTAGGGTAGGTTAAGTTAGGGTACTATTCAGGTATGTATGAAGGTTCAGTTAAGGTTAAATTGAGGTAAATCTGGATTAGGTTGAGGTAAGGCTCAGTGGGGTTGAAATAGATTTAGGCAAGACAATGTTAGGATAGGGTTAGGTTAATGTTGGCGGAAGTTTATGTTAGGATTCTAGTAAGTTTAAGGTTAAGATTAAGGTTATAGGCATTGGGGTGATGTAAAACTAGTGGAGAGGTTAGGGAGGATCTTAATGGCCTTTGAAGCTATGAAGACATGACTGCTTGTGTGTGTGTGTGTGTGTATGTGTGTGTGTGTGTGTGTGTGTGTGTGTGTGTGTGTACCTGTGGGCTGTGTTTCTCCAGCAAGATGATGAAATCAAGCTTGGTGCTCTGCTGGTCTTGCTGTGGATGAATGAGGCTCTTTCAGCCCTTTGGCTCCTGTTGACTCTGTGTTTACCCAATGCTCTGCTCCTGTGTGACCCGAGGACTCACCTCCGGCTCCCTCACATCTACTCCCTGACAGCCTGTTGAACTCAGATACCTTCAGCGCCCCCCCCCCATAAACAGCCAGGTTTAAAGAGGAGCGTGCAAATACCTGCGATGGACAGGAGGTTGACCTTCCTGTTGGCAGCTCCGGAGAAGTTACTGATTTGTGCCTTTGATTGGAAACTTGATGCATCACCCACCTCCATGGTCCGTGGGTGTTTTTCCAACATGAAGAGAGTTAAAGGCGAGAGCTGAGTCCACAAACCAATAGCCACAAGAGAGAATGTTGAAATGGCTGCCAGGAGCTACGAGACAAGGCGGTTTATTTTAAGACTTCCCTGATGGTGTTTGGTTTGAGTCAGTGGTCTCACCTTTTCATTTCCCACCTATAGTGCCAACATACACTATGATCCTTGCATAACCATCTATCCACGTTTTCTCTGCTCAGTAGAAAACATGTGCCACATTTGAATTCTGTTGGAATCATCTTTAAATGGGTCCGTTTTTTTTTCCATTTATTGCCTCATAAATCTGAAAACGTTAATCATAATAACATCTTATCTCAAAATGTGAAATAACTCCGATATAGTATAATAATCCTCCTCTCCCCTGAATGTAATGAGAATTTAACTCTTTTCACAAAATGCCATCGTTTGATATTTCATTTTTTTGTGCCCAGTCTTTCTCAATAGCCACATGCAGGGTGTCATTCATCCATCCATTCATTCATTCATTCTTTCCATGCCGAATCAGCCTTGAGTCTGGCCTCCATCACCTGACTGCAAATGATCTGTTCTGGGCCCAGTTGGTTCCAGTCGATCTCCTCCTGTAAAACCAGTTTGCCCCCGATGAATATTTCCTGAACGACTGATCCAAATCATTCTAACCTTGACTGGCTGACGGAAGTGAGTTCCCCATTCACAAATGTTTGGTTTCCTGCCTGAGCCCAAAGTGGTTATACAATCAAGCAGAATCATAGGAAGGTTTCAGGCAGACAGGAAACACAGTGATGAGAAGAGTCTTCTGCTGGTTGGTATGAATGGTTCAGTGTAATGCAGAGAGAGATTCTGCTTTGTCGGTAGAAAAGTCGGCTGAAACAACTGAGGATACTCAGACCCAGTCATAACAACGGGATACTGACCAGTACAAGGTCCTTCAACGTTTGTTATCTGATGACTGGACTGAGCCTCCACTTATCATCATACACTAAATATTTAAATATGATCACTGGATTTATGCCAATCATTCATTTAAGATGCGGTTCACAAAAGAACATTTGAAAGTGTTTTTCACCTGGAATAACAGCACTGAAAATGTGTACAGACAGGACAAAGTTTGACACAGTCATTAAAAAAAAATTCTTAATAAATGTTAGATAAACATGATTGTGGAAAAAGTGATTCTTATCACTCATGTATTCTCCTGTTGAATTTGGACATTATAAAAAAGGGAAATGAGCATCAGAGAGCATCCCCACTTCCCATGGATATGTTCTTTCAATTTATTTTTCATTAATTTTCATTACTCAATATATTATTACTTCTTTTTGTTAAAGTGTTACATTATTTTCATCGCTACTTTTAATTTATAATATTCACATTTTGTTCTTTTTAAATCACAACAATTTTGTTACAGTTTTCAGTAATATTATTACATTATATTTTGCTATAATTTTATGGTATCATTTTTCAGTCAAAACCACCTCTTTTGGTGACAACATTAACAATTTAATTACTTTTTTATGTCCACTTCCTGTTTTGTGTTAAAATTGCATTCTTGTAATTTCCCCCCTTTTTATCATCGTATTGTAAATTCACACGTTTAATATTATGAATGTTGTAATAAAATTACTTTATATCTCTTTTAAGTACATTTAATCAAAGTTGGTAAATAAATCTCTCGGTCTCGGTCACTTCATTCATGGGAATGCGGCTCTGCCACGCGAGCAAAGTACTACACTTCCCATGATGCAGTGCAGCGGTAGCATGAACTACTTCCGTAGTTCAAAGAGTAAAATGGAAGTGTGCGTGTTTGGAGACACACAACCATGTGAAGTATGTTTCCTGTGTTGATATAAAATACTTCCCGTTGTCACTTTCACGTGTGAATTTTTTTGGACATGTCCGTGAACGTGTCACAGCGCGAGCTGATCCAGCTCATCCACCGACACCTGCAGGAGCAGGGCTTCGGCTCTGCTGCCGAGGAGCTGGAGAAACACAGCCCACAGGTACACACACTCTCACACACACACACACAAAACTTAAACTAACACATACGTGCTAATACACTTAAACATTACATAGACACGTTACATTGACCTAACCTAAATGTAACCTAACACACACACACACACACGTATTCCGTGCACTTACATATACAGTATACATGCATACATAAAACTAATCCAGGGGTGGGGCTGTGGCTCAGTGGGTGTAGCAGTCCCCTTTGAGAGTGAAAGTCACTAGTTCGAATCCAGCTCGGACCCACAAAACTGAAACCCTGACTGGGCCAATGTGTTCTGGATAAGTGTTTGAGAATGACATATAACAAATACTGATGAATGTCAGACACGCATCATACACAACCCAATGGACACCGGGCCTGGTGTCTTCACCTCTGATGTTTTGAAATCCTCTGCAGGAGGAAACGAACACATCCACATCTCTGCTGGAGATCTACAGCTCCTGGTTAAAGTGAGTCTGATCTCTCAGTCCCTCTCTGTCACCGAGTCTTTTAACCGTGAGCGGATGTATGATTTCACTTTTGTTTTCCTCACAGTGGCTCAAAGAAGAGAAAGTCAGCCAAGAGCTCCAAGTCAAAAGAACAAGGAGGAGCTTCAGCCAAAGGTGTGGCTCACTGGTTTTGCATAATCTGACGTTGACACTCTTAAAATAGAATAGAATAGATTGCCTTTATTGTCATTATACACAATGTACAAGTTGTTTCCAAACTGACAGTGCGTTTCACTTCCCGTAACAGCTGCATTCACTTAACAGTTAATGTTTAACTCTTGTTGAACATTTGATTATGTTTGTAACAAATTCTTTCCACTTCTATGTGCAGGCGTAACAAAGAAGAAGAAAAAGAATGTGGGGACTAAAACAGAGAAGAAGAAGGTGAGTCATGCTGCTCTGTGTATTTGCTCAGTTTATGTGCAAAGTCTTAAATCCCAATGTAAAGTACACATCCTTACTTACCTAACATTGGGATTTATTTACAGTAGTTGTCTTCATTGTACTTCCTGGTTGAGCTGACGTGGTCAGAGACTGATAGGGGATGAAAACACTCCCTACATCAGCTGTGGGTCGTTGACCAATCACAAGAGCCCGGGCCAACTGGGCAATCAGAGCAGTCTGGGCAAAGCTGTGTGGGAGGGGCTGGACTTGTATGGAGCATTTCAATGAGAGAGTGAGAACAGGAGCTGGAGCGGTGGACAGTATGAGGATACGGCAGCACTTTCTGTCATCCTGTTCAAAATGAAATATATAGAAAGGAGATACACTTGTAGTAAATGATACATGGAAAACAGATCTCCTTTAAACGATCCCTGTGTTTTAATTCCATTAAGCAGACTCTCTTCTTTCTTTCTTTCTTCTCTGTTTTTAAGTCTGTGTCAGGAAAAAGGAAAAGAAGTGGAGAAAAGCCTGTGGGGAATGTCCCCAAGGCAAAGAAGTCCAAGACAGACACGAAGGACATGGTAGTGTCTGCTGGTGGAGGGGATTCAGACTCTGACAGCAGTCTGGACATAGAGAAATGGATGAAGCTAGTGGGGTATATGACAGGTAGGTGTGTGTGTGTGTGTGTGTGACAGAGAGAGAATATACCAAGGTAGTGTATCGAACATTACACAGCGGCTATAAACAGCATGTGATTAACCGGTTGCTTGGGTGTGTTGAAGAGAGAGAGACAGGGCAGAGGTGGTGGAGAATTTTGATTGAACTTAATTTGTGGACTATCTCCATCATACCCACACCTCCGCCCCGCTATACCTGTTACACAGGACAAACATGCAACAGGACCTCGGCTTCAGTTACGCCTCAAATTCCATCAGTGATGCAAGTGTTGTCTTGCCATAAGATGAATTAGAGATGATGATTCCACCCACACTGGATTTGATAAAGCCAACATAATGAAATATTATACGTTCACACCAGAAACCTCAGTGATGTGATGGTGACATAACAGATGAGTCACAACATCTGCGCATCCCCTGTAGAGGTCCTGGTGATATTAAGTCTTTAGCTTTTGTCAATTAATTTGCGTTAATTAAAACAAAATGTTGTTTATTCTGTCCACAGAGACCGACATCGCCAAGATGGACGCCATCAACGCTCTGGATTCCTCTGCGCCAAAACCCAAGGCACCAAGAGTGAGAAAACCCCGGGCGAAGCCTCCGGCGAAAACCGACACTCCCGCTAAAGGGAGCAACAACACAAAAGAGACCCCGACAAAAACCAGCGTCGACAAGATGAGCAGTCCAGAGAAAACGTCGTCCGCCGCTCCGAGTCAAGAGCAAGAGCTGAACCCGGCCGAGCACAAACCGACATCCACAGCCTCTCCTTCAAAAGAGACGCCAACAAAGAATAAACAGAAGGTCAAGACTCCAAGTAAACAAGAGGAAACGACCCCTGAGTCTAAGAAGAAGAAGAAGAAGAAGAAGAAGGAGAAAAAGGAGATGATTGAGGACAAGGTGGAAAGCGATGCAATCGAGACGGGTGGGGATGGAGGAGAGGAGAAGGAGGGTGGAGCCGCTGAGCTTGATGAATCTGAGAAGGAGAAGAGGAAGACAAAGGAGGGAGATGGATTGGAAATGATAAATGGAGATGCTGGTAGTGAGGAGGTCTCAGAGCCAGTGGTACAAGTGAAGACACACAAGAAGAAGAAAAAGGAGAAAAGTGGTGTTGAGGAAAGTTCACAAGAGACAACGGAACAAGCGAAAGTAAGGAAGAAGAGAGAGACGAGCGAGGAAAATCCACAAGTGCCTGTGGAAGAAGTGAAGGATAATGCAGAGGAGAAGAAAGTGAAGAAGAAAAGGGAGAGAAGTAATTTGGAGGAAAAGTCAGAGGAGACTGTTGAGCTGGCGAAAGTAAAGAGGAAGAAAAAGGCCAGTGAGGAAAACCTCGTGGTCAAAGCTGAAGAGGTGAAGGAAGATACAGACCAGACAACAGCGAGGAAAGAGAAGAAGAGGAGAAAAGGTGAGAGTGAGGAGCAGTCTGAGACAAAAGAGGAAGAACATTTGGAGAAAGTGTCACAGAAGAAGAAGGAAGTGACCACAAATGGTGAGGAGAGTGGAGAGCAACTCGTCAAGGAGAGGAAAGAGAAGAAGAGGAAAAAGGAAAATGTCGAGGAAACAATCCCGGAGCAAATAAAGGAGGAAAAGAAAAAGAAGAAGAAGAACAAAGTTGATGACAGTGCGAAGTCGGAGCCGATCGTTGAAGAAATGATAGCGACGGAGAATGCTGACGCAGCAGAAATGAGCGAGGAGGCGACTGAAGCAAAGAAGAAGAAAAAGAAGAAGAAAAGAGATTCATCATTGGAGAACAACACGCCTGACGCAGAGCCGCTACCTCAAATCCTCCCTGAGACACCTGGTCCTCCATCAGAGAAGAAGAAACGTATGCGGTTCAACACTCATTGTGACACAATACAAATCTCTCGCCTTTGTGAGTTTCTGTTCACTCCTTCATTTTCTCGCTTCCAGGGAAAAGCAAGTCGATGTCAGACGAGGTCCCTCAGGCTCCTGTCCAAGACACGACAGTAACTCAAACACCCTCCAGTGACTCGCACAAAAAGGTATCACAACTCTGCACTTTGCAGTAACGAGGCAATAAGTTGTTGTTTTTTTAGCTCGATATATTCAGAGATAGTTGTTCATAAATTGCAGCCTTGATATCGTCCTAATTTAGATTTTTGTGGTATCTCCAGAGGACTCGGTAAGAATCGGTCGAGCCATTTTGTAAAACCACTTTTTGCCACTAGAGTGAGTCATGCACCCCTTCTTGACTATTGTCTGCTCCATCTGTGGTTCACTCGCATCTCACCAGAGCTTTGTCTTCAAAGAAGACACCTTTGTTTACATCACTTCCTGTGTGAATTTCAAAATAAAATCCTCAACCCGTGTCTGGTTAACGGAATCAATTTATACGTTTCAGCAAGGCTTTGATTTTTATCGCAGGACTGGAAGTCGTGCTGCTTCACACCATAGTTTCCTTTTCGTAAGCCTGGCTGATCCCTGAGAGGAAAGTCGGCAATCATACACATATTTGTATGCATGTCGATGCATTGATCACGTCTTTGTGATCATCATTGTTGTTGTTTGAAATGAATTCCTCCGTATTTTGAAGAAGCTGCTCCTTTCTTGTCCACAGAAAAAGAAGTCCTCCAAGAAGACTGAGTGACTTCATCAGTGCACAACCACGGGATGAAACCAACACCCCCCCACCACCCAGTTACCTTTCATCTTTCCATGGCTTTAATCATTTCTTGCAGCTGGAAAGATGGATCAGGTTTTTTAAATTTGTCTATTTTTTTTTTTATCTTTGTTTTTATAACTCAGTGAAAGTGGCATTTTGTGCTTGTCACTTGTCTTTTTTAACTCTGTATTTTGTCTAGTCTTTTCCATTTTAATGACATGAATATGCCCGTATTTTTAAATTCTCCATCACTCTGCCATCAGGATCGAAGCTGAACCAAAAGAGCACACACACCTTCACCAAGGCTGATCAGCTATTTGATCTCCATCCCGCAGAGTGAGATCAGATACATTAAATCATGTCGACAGAGTAAATGTTCTGCTAACTTCTCTTATTAAACCCAAAGTATCCTTGTCCTCTCTCTGACGAGGGTGAAGGGAGTATTTATTAGTAAAATAACTGTCACCCACTCATTACTGGACAGACCTCTTTTATTTTCCAGAGAAATGGAGAAGGGCGCCTGGGTCTGACACTCCCCTCCATCTTGTTTCATATTTATCCGTCCTCAATGCAGACGATACCTTAACCTCCGAGGTGAAGGTGACTTGTGTCTCGGTTCCATAAGTAAGATCAGTTTTTCATAATCAACGGGATGAACCTAATGTTTGCATTTATTATCGATTATACTTATTGTGCTTACAGTGCAAAATGAGACAAACTGAAATGGAAATGACGTTCATAGCATATTTTGATATGTGTGTGCTCCATCAAAAACAATTTGTAAGTGTTTGATAAAGTTTTCATGTTCATTGTAAATTGCATTTTTAGTGCAAATTAAATGCTATAGATTTTGTAATCGTGTTTGGAGTTTTGTTCTGAACACTGACAGAGATTGAGGGCTGGATGAATGATCAGAAGCTCTTAAGCTGTCAGTGATTACCTTAGTTATGTTGCTTCGGAGCCAAAAGGTAAAGACGTGGCTGTGATCCAAAGAGAACAAGGTCTGGGCAAGATATTGCATGAACTTTTGTACACATTTAAAAAAATATATATATTTCGTTTTTAATGTTCAGTCTAAATTGCAATTTTCGATGCAAATTGTATGCTTTAGATGAGTAGCCATGATTGAAGTTTTGTCATGAACACCGTCAGGGATGGATGGGCGTTTGGATCGATTCTATCAAATCAATATGTATTTGGCAGTGTCTTCGCTTGGTGACCACTGGGTGGCGGTGCAGCACAAATAAGGTGGCAGAACACAGGCGAGGAAGATCATCCAATCATCGTCCACCGGTAAAAAAAAAAAAATGGAGGAGCAGCTCAGCAGTGTGTCGTGACTTCGTGCAGTCTGTGGGTCAGGGTTAGGTTGTGGGGAGGATGTGGCGGTTGAACAGAGTCCGCCACAAAGCGGCCAAACAGGGCGACAGCGCAGAGAAGCTACGCTCGAAGAGGCGAGAGCACGAAAAAGGTTTGTTGTTTCTGCGTGTTTAACGTAACTCCGACGTCAACACGTATAGAGAATAGAGGGAAAGTGTGTGATCCACCTTAGAATGAGCAGTGTCACGTTTACCTGAGTGTCAAAACGAGCTTACTTCACACTGAAGGCTATTACAGGTTATCCAACATACTCGAAAGAGAAGGGGGGTCATGTGTACTCAGCGCCTATGTGCATCCTCACCACTAGATATCCCTAAGTACTAGATGCAGTACCTGTAAGACAATAATCTTCTATTTCGATTTCAAACGCACCACTGCTTCGTCTAAGAACTTGACTGACTGATGGTGGTCCTCATAATTAGCAACAAAGTAAAAACCGCTTTAAAACATTTAGTTTTTGACACATTTGTCCCACGTTTGTTCCTGTAGCTCTGAGACAGGCCCGTAGAGACAGGCAGCTGGTGAGCAAGAGGCTCCTGCTGAGCGAGGAGGATGAGCAGCTGCAGGTTACCATGGATACCACATCGGAGGAGCAGGTGAGAGATGGACACTGCCAAGGATGATTAGTCGCTTTGATGTGTTTCCTAACTGGTGAATGGATCGAGGATTGAGATTTGATTGGTCTCTCCTCAGGATGTGGTGGTCCTGTTGTCCAAACTCCAGCCCAGCGGGCCTGAGAGGGAGAGCCACTTGAAAGACCTGCGTAAAGCTCTGCGGCAGCCATCCGCTCAGCTCACCTTCATCAAGTACTGTGGCGTTGCTGCATGAATTCACTTACCTGACGTCAAATCTGGAAAATGGCCCAGAATCGTATTCTGTACATCTGAACTGTAACAAGAACATGGCAGGAGATAGGTTTCGGTTGCACCCACAATGATATTCCGGTGAGGGTCTGTGCCTGAGTAAAACGGTGTAGGAGGCAGGACATGGCGCGCAATGTTGACGCTGTAACGTGTTGGGTCTGTGTTAGTGGGTTGAGTTACTTTTATTATTTACCATTTCCAAACACACACACAGCCACACTGGCACTCCACAACGCTCGGGAGTTGTTGCTGCAAACGCCACAAAGCCCTGTTGTACGGCTACAATTTTCTTGTACGTGAACAAAATGGATATCGCACATGTTCGATTGGAGCTGGTAAACAAAATCAGACCAGCTGAGGAGTACGGTCGTCATTTGCCGGAGAATGACTTGATAAGAACAGACGCATCTGATGAGGTGGCTTCTACCGTATCCAGGTTAACGCTCCAACCTTATGTCATTCATTCTGTCTGTGTATGGATCTTCTTTTCAAGGCAGGAGAACAGTATGCACCTGCTGGTCAGTTTGCTCACCGGCTCCAATGCTCAGCACCGCCTTCATGCCGCACGGTGTCTTCACGAGCTGTCTCACTCTCCCCACCCCGACGTGGCCCCAGCCTGTCTGCCCGCCACCCCATACCTGCTCACCTACCTGTCGGGCCAAAGCACCAGGTTCACGGTTAGTGGCTTCTCACAGTAGTAATATCATCAGTGGATCGTCCCGAGAATTTCTGACGTACCCTTTTGTGTATGTTCTTGGTACCACAGGAGCTGTGTCTCTACACGCTGGGTAATTTATTCCCAGACTGTGTGACTGTGAAAGACAAACTCCTGGCACAGGGGATCATACCAGCTCTGGCCAGCTGCATAGAGGTAACCACACCTGCCCACACCTACAAAGATCTGTCCTGGAACCTGACCTGTTGCCTGCCAAATGTGTTGATGTGTGACAACCTCACCCCTCCCCCTTGATCGAACACACATAGAACAAATAAAGTCTATTAAATTAAAGTTCTCCCAATGATCAACCGGGCCTATTACAGAGTTGATATTTAGAATGCTGTCAATTATCCATTTATTTTCATTATGAGCTGTCAAAGTCGTTTTGATATTGTTTAAGAAAGTAAATTGTAAATGAGAACTAGTTCTCAATTCACCCTACCTGGTTAAATAAAGAATAGAAATAGAATAAAAAATATATGTCCTGTAATGCTTATCATCCTGAACTTGTGATGTTTCTGTTTCCAGAACCAGAGGAATAACCTGGCAGTTGTGGAGGCTGTGGGCTTCACCCTCTCTCAGCTTCTTCAGGATAAAGACGCTGCAGAGAAAATTATCCCGTAAGCATCACGCCAGGTTATTTTGTGATCCTCTGATCCTCTGTTTGAGTAAAGATAGTTCAAACTGTCAGCCATTACAACTCTTTCATGTGGGCAGGCAGGTCCTGGCCTCCAGTTTACCTTCACAGTTGCTATCAGTCCTGACTCCTGACCCAAACTTTGGCCTGGCACCTGCTATTGAGTGTGCGTGGTGTCTCCACTACCTGGCATGCAGGTGACAACAAGTGACGACAACCTTTTTATATCTGACACAAAACCACTTTACAAACAATGTGTTATTTTCTTATCCTGCTTGAATCAGTGAAGGCAACGGGCAGCTGGTGGCTCATGGTGCCCTCTTGCAGTGCAGCTCTCTTTTAGTGTCACTGGGTGGTGCTGTTGCTGAAGGAAAGAAAGAAGAGGGAATGGAGTTGGTGAGTAAAATACATATTTTCATAGTTTTCTTTGTCGCTCTTGTTCACGTTTGCTCATTTCGTTTAGTCGACGAAGTTGAAACAAATAATATGCATCACAATGTCTCTTTACAGTTTTCCACCTTCCTTGAATATGTTTTGCATTGAAAGGCAGGAAAAGCTTGGGACGTGTCATTTTGAAACGGGACTCGCAATCATTTCTTTGAGCTGATGTGATGTGGGACACTTGTCTCTTCAGCTCATCTGTCCTCTGCTGCGGTGTGTGGGGAACCTCCTGTCCCTCTGCCCAGTCGACAGGCTGAGCTCTCAGGTGGGAGACACTCGCCTCGCGGCCGCGCTGTGTGCACTCGCTCAAGCCTACGTGCACACTCAGCCAGCCTTGGCCCGGGAGAGTGCCTGGGTGCTCAACAACCTCACAGGTTTGTCCTCTCTCTCACTGTTTGGTGCCACAGCGAATCTCCCTCTCTGCTCACCCGAGGCTCTCAGTGTTCATCAGGAGAGGCCGTTTCTAACACAGTGTAACTCTCTGTTCCAGCTCACTCCACTGACTTCTGCTCTGCTCTGCTGACTCTCAACTTAGTGCCTGGACTGATCCAACTTCTGCTTTTTTCGCAAGGAATCAACACAATGGTGAGTGCAGCCGCCAGTCAAACATTGCCCTCATTATCACAGTTCTTCAAGATGACCACATGATTGGCAACTTTCTCATCATCGAGCATATTGTTGTAATCAAGATCAGATTTAACAGTTCACTTTCATTCTAATGATGCTTTCCTCTAAAGTGACACACACGCGCACATTGAAACCTTGTTACATGGGTCACCAACAATGATAAACACATTCTACATGGCACCACTTGGTATGGAAGCAGGAGATTGTTCAGAAATGTAAATGTACGGGTGAGAGAACAGGCAATGTGTGCATAGGTTTACAGTGATCCCACGGTGTTGCCTTTTGTCTCACTGGCTTGTGTGGTGTTGTCAGGTCCTCGCGGTTTTAGCAAATGTTGCCCACAAGAAAAATGAGTTCTGTGTCCAACTGGTGGAGCTGGGACTGCTGTCTCCTCTCTGTGCAACACTCAAAATGGCTGACCAAGACATGGTGACTCTGAGTCTGGAGGTCCTCTTCATGCTGATCACCAGCAGACCACAGGTAAGCAGGTAAAATCAAGAGACGTACAGTACATCTTTACATTGAAAGCCCCTTACCCAAATGTTCAGACAGTTAGTGAGCTGCTATATCACCACGACAGGGAAAATGCTCTCAGCAATTTTTCAGGTGCACAACAAATGCAAAACTTAGTAAAAACATAATATATAACAATATAACAGGGTCAAAAAGAGGTGTAATGAACTCACAACTTACTTAGAGACAATTGTTTGTGTTTTCTAAAAGAAGTTTTCTTAATTTATGAGATTCTTGTTGCTCTTTCCTTTAAGGCGGCAGATGGGTTTGTTCAGCTTGGTGGAGTTTCACTGTTAGAAGCCATCCAGTACAGTAGTGAAGGAGAGATAAGGAAAAGGGCAGCGTACCTGCTGGAGCACCGACTACAGTCCCACTCATCCAACTGCACGGTACACACTCTTTCACGTGTTCTTCTTTGTGGTTTATTTGAATTCCTTCAGGATTCACTGATGAATCATGTGATCTCTTGTGCTGCAGGTGGACAAAGTCACATGTTCCTGAGTTCACTCACACACACACAAGACACAACTTGACCGTGACGACACACCTGAGGACACAACTGGTTTATGTTTTCACTTGTGTATGCTGAAAGACAGATGATGCTTTTTATATTCCAATCATGTAATGTAGTGTATGTTTTACACTTATGCATGGTATTTCAATCGCCATGAAGCTTTAAAATACATTTTTAGATTTACAATTTTGAATGTTTTTTTTATGAAATTGAATGGGAGAAGGAGGACTGAGGACTTTTTGGAATGAGAAGTGACAGTGAATGTCTTTTTGTAATGATGAGGATGACGATCATGTTGAAATGCAATTTGACATTAATCAAATATTCTAATAAACATTTCATGACAAAAGATTTAATTATTGTTTTTAATGGGTGACAATGCTTTGTTTGAGATGTCATGTGACTAACTTTCATACTCTTGATATGTTCTCACAGGAGATTAATCATATCAATAGATCATATGTGGTGAGCACTCACTGACCAACAAGTCAAGCAGTCCTTTTCCATTTGTATGTTGTGTGTAATGGCCTGTGTTTTGTTTCTCCACTCTTGGCTGCTGCAGAAATGTGGAGAGCATGTGAAAACTTCCACGAGGGAGTTTCCCCCCTGATGACTCTAACAGAAGTTTCGTAAGACCTGGAAACAGGAAGTTTGTGGAAGAAAAAGATGGACAAACAATGGCACTGCAACGTCTGCAATCACGTGGTGCCATGCAAAGCAAAAAAGTTTTCAACTTTGAGATAAAAAAAAAGTCTGAATGAGTGAGTACAACTTTGTTTGGAATCTCCAACCTCCCAGAACAATTATTTCAAATAAGTGCAAATAATGACTTTCTGTGCTGTGTGCCAGTAAACAACTTTGAGTGTAAAAATAGACTGAACGTATGACAAAAACAATCCTTAACTGCAGATGATTACAAACTCATAAAAACATAATCATGAATATTATATTGAATTTCTGTGGAATCAGTTAAATTCTTCACACCGTACCTTTAACACTATGACAACAGCACTGGCCTTTTATTTTGCAAATCCTCACAATTCAATGTCAGATTTCTTTTGTCTCCATTTGTTTGTTTTGGCATCAGCTGCCATTTGGCACGGAGCTCTTCCTCATAGTTCTCAGCGGAATTGGACTGATTCACTGAGAGGACATTGTGTTGTTGCACAGCCTCGGCCTGCAACTTCCCAGAATGTTTGGCTCCTCCTCTTCATTAAAAAATAGAAGGGATGGGTCTCAGATTTCCTCACTTCCTCTTTCCACCCTCTGCATTCACTTTCCGTTATCTTTCACAACCCCTCTCTGCATGAAAGACTAAAACAAGGTGGGTCCCTATGTTTTCCCCCCTACATTCTTCTGTAGGACACTGTTTTGCATGCAGCATTGTTGGCCTGACTGGAGTCTCTCTGTTCCACCACAGCCTTTCTATTTTCCTTTATACTCGCTTGCAGCGGGGAACAGTCGGTGTGCATCTGGTTTGATTAACTTCAGCTCTCTCCTCCAACGGCCAGACGCAGCTCGTAAACATCAGCTTACTGGCAATGGATGTCACCGAGCCAACAGCTCGAGCGAGAGCAGTGGGACAAGATGGGAACGGAGAGGCAGACCAGAAGGTGCTCATGACCAGCAAACCTCTGCACCGCTTTGTCCAGTGGGAGCCCAAGAGTCTTGGGGTAGGATGTCACATAATGCCGGGCCACACAGAGACGTGATAATGGACAGTTATGGTCACTCATGCTTTGCGTGTGTATGTAGTTATAGATTTACACGCATACAGAGTTGTGACCACCATGGATACCGTTATGCATCCCTCTTCTCCTCCCTCCCAGATCGTCATCGCGATCTTAGGATGTGCAGAGCTCCTCCTGGGATTTCACCTGGCCTCCGAGCTCTTTGGAAACTCTTCCGCAATCTACATCCCTTTCTGGCAGGGAATTCTGGTACTTAGCACAGGTTACCGGTGACATATTGGAACTGAAAAGATTGAGTGCTTGAATGACTAAATGCTCACTGATCCACGGGTGCAATGCTAAAAGTAGCACCTGGAATCTGCATTTCACTTATCACCCAATCGCTTTAAACCTTCCTACCCGGCACAGATGACACCAACGTGATGAGTGAACTCAGATGGTGATTCACATCACATGCAGTTGTTGAAATATATTGGAGAGCATGATGTGTTTCTCACGGTGTGTTGGTTTTGTTTTTAAAGTTTCTTGTCTGCGGAAGCCTGTCCATGTACACTGAGATACACCCCTCCAAGAAGATGGTAGGTACACCTGTGCATTCACACTTTGGCAACGTTTTGATTCTATACCCAAGACTGTCTCTCCTACTTTCTCTATGACATCATTCATGTCTTTAAATGTCATTCCCAGGTGACTGTGTGCTTGGCCATGTATGTGGTTTCCACCTTGGGGATTGCGGTCTCTGTCGGTTACAGGATGTACTGCTTAGCCGATATCAGCCACCTAAGATATAGGTCATACTACTCTGTGGACCCACAATGGGCCAAGCAGCGAGCGGTGAGTTCTGGCACATGATTGGTTGGTTGGTTGGTTGACTTGTTGAATGACTGGTCGCCATTTCGCTTGCGTCCTTGCTTGCCGTAGTTGGTTGGCTGACAGGTTGGTGTGTTAGTAGCTTGTTTGTTTGCCTTTTTGCTTGATCGCTCATTTACTTGGCTAGTTGTTTGACTGCTTGGTTGGATGGTTGGTTGGCTGGCTGGCTGCTTGCTTGCTTGCCGGCCATGTCCTCAATTGGTTGATTGGCTGGTTGGCTAGCTGGTCACTAATGCTGAAGTGTCTGTGCCTTTGATGTAAATTGGTACAGTCCCTGTCACTAAGCATCAATGGTGCTGCACGAGAACATGAAGTCTATGACGAATAAATAACTGCCTCGTTCACTTCCCATCACTCTAGGTTCAGCTGCTTGTTATTGAATGCATACTGTTCACGTCGTCTCTATGTGTGGGAGTGCTCCTCATCCTCCTGTCAGCTGTTGCACGTTTGGCACTGAAATCCACACACACACAGGTAATACTTTTTCATTGCATGTATAAATCTACGGTATATCTTCGGTCGTCTCCTCATCCTCTACTTTGTCGCTAACTGGCCTCCACCTCAATCTCTCCACCAGGTTATCGTCCAGTGCATCCCGGCAACAGCACAGAGGGAGGCAACACCAAACTGAGATCAGTCCTTTTGTACCTTTTATCTAACTAACAGCCAGCATTGTTTCCTGTTGTTGACTTAAACATGTCACCATGTTTTGTTTTTTTAAATACACCACATTTGAACGTTACTTCACCGAGCGGCTTGTTTGTGCACAAAGCTTCACTATAGAACTCCGGAGCAGTCCTGAAAGAAGGAAATGCATCTCTGAACCACATATTTTTTGTAAGAAATGTATTTTTATGTGATATTTTTTACATGCACTTATTATGGGAACACAGTAACCAGGTTCTTTTCTATCAAGGCTTATGTGTACTTACGGCACTTGCAGTGCATATACTTTGAATCAAAGCCTGCAGACTAACTGTGCAAGGTTATATCATCTAATCACTGTGACATTTAGTGGCACTATTGAAGGGAATTTTCTGTACAATTCAATCATGGATAAGTGTTAATACATTTAGTTTCAGTTCCAGAAGTCCAACAATCAATGTGAGGATTTCAGTTCTACACCATGATGTGATCAGCTGCATCAGTGCAGTATCTGTTCTGAGGTTGATCCCATTGTGGTTTAATCTGCAGCTTTTTATCAACTATGATTCTTCATTGGACATTAAATCATTGATCTGTGATTATAATCACAACAGTATTTGGTATGTTGGACTATATTTGAGTTGGAATCTGTTGCTACCATATTTTGCTTTGCATTTGGTTTTATATATCTATTTCTGTGGTTCAACTTGTTCTTCAGCACGACTGTGATATGTTGCCTGTGAATGTGAGACACTCAGATTTTGACATTTTTCATGCAGCTTTAGCTCTTAACTATTTTTGGTGCAATCAGTGTGATATATTTTGTGTTTTTATAAAGAATTAAAGGTACGATGATGATCAGATTGATGAGAATATAATTGTTTGTATTGAAAGCACTGACATGTGCTGTGCCTGTTGTTAAATGGACAGTTGCTTGTACTGGTGATAAACAATAGTAATCAGTCACTCACCCTTTAGACTTTATGGCAAGATAATTATTTACTCTTGGTCCCGAATTGATGACCCAATGATTTAATTTGTAAATTCGGATATCGACCTGGTCTGCACCAAAGACATGTCTTTGGTTTGTCAGACGTGTTTGTGCCATTCAGTCATTTGAGGTTTTCCTCATTTCCCCATAGCTCTTGAGAAATAACTAAAGCTTCATTTCCTCTGGGCATGACTTTTCTCCATTTTACTCAAACAATGACGTTTCTCACTCAAACCGGTTTTCGCCTCTGCATAAACGTAAATGCTCAGTTTCCGTAAAGTTCAACAAGCTTAACTTTAGACTTTAAAGAACTTTTTCACTGCCATAATGTGTTACGCTTAGAATCCCATGCCAAGTACAACAAAAGAAATATTAATGTCCTACAACTGAACACTTCTTCATGATGGAGGATCAGGTGAAACTATCTAAACTAAACTTTGAATTGTTGAATGGAGTTTGCAGTTTGACATGTAGTTAAACAAATACAGTGAGCTCATATTTCGCATCAGTGAGAAAGAACTAACACCCCAAGACAAACATCGTATGATGCCAGAACAACTCCTAAAAAAATGAATAAATGAATAACCTGTTCTAAAGAGTAAGTGTAGCGACATCTGGTGGTGAAGTTAGATGTTACAACTCACTCTTCTCTTCCACACATATAGGAGCAACTGTGGTTTGTCTATTTTGGGCTAGTGTAAAAAACATGGTGGTCTCCATAGAGACGTAAATTTGAAGGGCTCATTCTATCATTAAAACAACAGGTGACTAAACACACACCAACATCAGATTCCATGTGAAATATTAGTGGCCTTTTAAGATCTCAGGTCCAGGTTTGTGTGTATGTTGGCGGTGGTATGAGAATGTATAGTACACACCTTTGCCCCAAAATAATTCTTTACTCTCTGAGTCTGTCCGTTTGACAGTAACCCCATTTGCAATAAACAAAGTAAATCATTTCCATTCATTGTTGAAGGCATTGAAGGCCCATTATTGAGACTATTATTATTAGAGAGAGTTAGCTAGTCTTCGAGGGGGGCCTCGAAGGGGTGGAGGGAGATGCACGTGAGGGTTCTCGCGAGCGGGTCCAGTTGTGAGCACTCATCGTGGATAGCGGTCCCGGCGGGGCTCCGTCACCGCCGTCCTGTGGCGCTCTGGCTGAACTCGGGGGAGGCGAGAGTCTTCTGCTGATGCCGATTGCATAGTAGTGCCTCTTTGCGGCTCGATGGACCCAAATGTGAGGAAGGATTCCTCGCAAAGTGAATGGTTTGAGTCACCAGCTATGAACCACAACTCCTGATTCCAGAAGAGGTTTATTTGGGGATAGGGACAAGAGGTAAAGAGGGTGAAGTGGATAGGATTCTAAGACGGGTGTCGAGTGTTTAAGGGGTAATCCAGGTGGGGAATTCCTACAGAGCACGTCTAAGTGTAGTGTATCGTGAACCTTAACCTCTACGCCTTTGGTCCAAGGGGCAGAGGTGCTAAGGTCTTACGTTATGTTTCCTATGAGGCGCTGTGCAGACTTTCGTACAATTCTGTTCAGATCACAGACAACACACTGCTGGGTGCATAGCTGAGGTCGATCTGAAAGGGCTGCACAGTCATGCATGTTTGGATTAAGGTTGTTAACTCAGTGCATTGATGGTTCAGTCAGTTACTGATAATACGGCGGTGGTCTCCATACACTTAATGATACTTTGGCATGAGTTTTATAAGGAGATTGTGAATTATCTCAGATCCCAAAGAAACCCCATGATTGCAACAAGATTTTGGTCTCTTAATTTATTTCCAGTCATTTCACTGAGCAGAGAAACAGTGCAACATCACATCACTCCCCCTGGTGTCGGTCGTACGAGGGAGGCGCTTTTGGTCCAGAAGGAGGTTTTTGGCGTTCACAGTATTTAATAGATGTAGTTTTTCATGTGCAGGGACTCCATGGAGGCTGTGTCAGAGGCGCCAGAGGGAATGTACTCTCCTTTAGCAGCCAGGCCGTTGATCTGCAGGGAGCAACGGAGGGGAGAAGTCAGAGCAAAGTCAAATCGGCACGTTAATGATCAGCCAGCTTTGCGGTGCCACATTAGATCAAGCCTGAACAGGCAAAAACCTTTTTTACAAAACAACACTCATTGACCACTCGGTGTCGAGTTGTGCAACGCCAGATAAGGGTTGTTTAGCAGCCAGTTCTGTGCACAGTCCACCGCAGATTGATAAGAGCTAATTATTTATTGGCGTTTATTCTTCATTCGAACTGCACGTGCCCTCGCACAGTGTCATCTGAGGCTCACCTTGGCCCTGGTGCAGAAAGCTTCCTGTGCGGCCATCCGGTTGGCACTCTTGCCCTGCCAGGCTGCGAGGGCGGAGGCCTGGAGTGCGCGGCCGTAAGAGAAGGTCAGCTTCCAGGGGCGGTGCAGGTGCACCTGGTTGATGGCGTTCAGGTTGAGGGAGGCCTCCTCCTCACTCTGGCCTCCAGACAGGAAGCAAATGCCTGGAGAGACACGGAACACGCAACATGTATTGTCATTGTCTTACGACCGGCTCACGGTGGGAAGAGCAGGACTCGTGACTCTCACCTGGCACGGCGGCTGGGACGGTGCGTCTCAGAGCAGACACGGTAGCCATGGCGACCTGCTGGGAGGTGTACTTGATGGCGCAGGAGTGTCCGGCAGTGACCATGTTGGGCTTGAGCAGAGTTCCCTCCAGGTACACGTGGTGGTCTGACAGAGCCTTGTACACGGCAGCCAGAACCTGAGGGGGGCAGATCCATCACACAGACACGGTTGAAATTGTACCATCATCTCATCCACAGAGAAGCTCCGTTCGACGACCTCACCTTCTCCGTGACGTACTGGCAGCGCTGCAGGTCATGTTCTCCGTCGGGCAGGATCTCGGGCTCCACAATGGGCACCAGGCCGTTCTGATGGAGGGCGGAAAGTATGACGAAATGAGAACCTCACACACAACAGAAGGAGGTGAACTCAATGGCGAGAGGTAGAGCTCCACCTGTTGGCAGATGCTGGCGTATCTGGCGAGGACGTTGGCGTTTTCGGCGATGGCGAGGTCTGACGGGCAGCAGTCGGAGATCTTCAGGACGCTCCTCCACTTGGCGAAGTCGCAGCCGTCCTTCTTGTACTGGGCGCAGCGCTCCGAGAGGCCGTCCAGACCTGGGAGGAATGCTCGGTTACCGCATGGTCCAACCCAGTGGTTTACCCACCGACTCATTTTCCATGAGAATAAGTTTCAAGAGAAAGTCGAATCTCCAGGTTTTGAATCTACGTCACCTTGTGTGGTCGTCTCGCCGTCTGTTCCATTCAGAGCAGCTGTGCCTTTGTCAACCTGCAAAAATCACAGTCACACCCATCAGAGTCCTGAGGGTCCACGTGTACAGGAACGCGTCCCCGCGCCTCTCGCTCGCTCGCTCGCCCCCTCACCTTGATGCCGACCACGACGCCTTTGTCCTTGATGACCTGGGGGAAGAGCTTGCCGTTGTCTGACTTCTGGTAGAGCGTCTCGTGGAAGAAAATGACCCCACCCACCGAGTCGGCCAGGGATTCGGAGGAGAAGAGGATGTCGCGGTAGTCGCGGCGGTTCTCCTCGGTGTTCTCCACGTTGATCTTCTGGAGGCGCTTTGCCATGGTTCCTGGAGAGGAGAGGAGAGGAGAGGGGCGGGGAGGTTATTTCACTCATCCGCCACGCTGTCTGTCTCTGGACGGAAAATACAAAAAGGCTTGGGGCCGCACCTGTTGATTCGTCGGCTGCCAGGATTCCCTTTCCTGGAGCCACGATCCTCTGAGCGATGTCAGAGAGCTCCTTCTTCTGCTCCGGGGAGAGTGATGGGAACTGATGAGTCATCCTATAGGAAGGACACAGGGTCAGACCCGAGAACTTGCTGGAGGATTTTCTTCCTCCTCCTCCTCCTCCTCTTTCCGACACAAACACCTCCGCCTCTGACATCATCACGCCTCTCTTGCATCACCTCTGTCAATATTTGGCCGCTCTGGTTGAACTTTGGCCTCCAAACAGATAAGCTTAGCTGCTTGATGAGCAAAAGAGGTTCACAGTTCACATCCAGATGTTTACTATTTGCCCCCCCCCCCCTCCCATGCTTTCTGCAGAGGAGAGCAGTGCTATTGTACTACAGCACGGTCAATACTTTAGGATTATGAACTTCACTGTTCACCAAATGATTGTAAAGTCAATGCAGGCAGACGTTAGAGTGACGTCTGTATTTGCACAAAGTAAAGTCACACTGCAGCTATTAGACTACTGTACAAGCAGTGGAGGGAAGTAACTAAGGACACTTACTCAAGCACTGTACTGTGGCACACACTTTAAATCGACCTCACGGAAGAGCCGAAGAGTGAGTCATGTTTTTCACAGACGTGATGAACGTGTAGACAATGGGGCGTATTCAACAACACAACAGAACGTGAAGTACTTTGAATGTGCGGCAGCAGTTACAATGCAACATACACACACATGTGCCATCAACCACACGAGACAGAAAGAGAATAATCAAACAGTTTACTGCACAGTGGGTAGTACTTACCTTTGAGTATGTTTAGCTGATTATGTTATTTAATTCTAGGTTAGGGTCAGAATGAAGGCAAGTACAGCACAAAAAGTACTTTTACTGGTGTAGTGTTATCGTACTCACGGGAGTAATCTATGAATGTGAAAGCACTTTTACTCTAGGATTTAAGTGCCATCACTTGTTAATTGTTTTTAAAAGTATTTTCAACTTTGGTAATTGTACTTTAACTTTTGAGTGAACCAGATTTAAATTAAACTGTGCTTCAGAATACTGCACCTTTACTTGCAATGATGCATGTTTGTGTGTAGAAATGATACTTTTACTTCAGTCCAGGGTTTTACTACAATCTTTTCATTTGCAGTACTTTTTCTTAAGGTTTTAGATGCAGGTTTTTTTCTCATATAAAAGGTTTTGGATGCAGAAATGTGTTCTCTACTTGTACTTTGCAATGAAATGATGTCTTTTAAATGTGTAAAAGAAGTACTGTTGTTTGAAGTTGTGGGTGCAGTCACATGTCAATGAAGCCTCATAGTTTACTAATACTTTGACTTCACAGTACTCTTACCCACGGTGAAGTGTTAAAGTCTGGTTTCAATCTTAAAGTGAAGGCCACTTTTCACAGTTTTACCTCCAGTGCTGCACGAGAAGAGATGGATCACAATTTGACAACCAGTTGATCCACACATATCAAACTGTGCGCTGCTAAAAACTGCACCCGCTCGGATCAGCACCTTGTGGCAAACACGTTGTGGACCCGCGCTGCTCGTGTGCGAGTTCTAACGTGGAATGAGAATCGAACCTCTTACCTGAGAGATGTGGTGGAACGGAACCGTCAGAGAACGTGGACAGCCTCGGTTTGCCTCCCTGTGAACGTGAAGGCCGATCACCGGGATCCGCGGGTCTATTTATCCGCAGCTCGGTGGCTGCCTGTCGGGGGAGGAGGTGCCGTGATGTGGCGGGGCGTGGGGCCGCTCCGAGACGCCATTGGCCGGGTTAGAGGAGAGAACGGGGGCGGGGTGGGTGAGAGGGAGGGTGGATCTTGTGGGCGATGGTGGGATATCAATGTACTCTTTTGTGAGAGAAAACTTTTGTGAGATCAATCCAGGAGAGAGAGAGAGGGAGAGAGAGAGAGAGAGAGAACAGGAAGAGAACATGATGTGCAGAGAAAGTAAAGCTCTGGCTGCAGGCTGATGTCACGTGAGAGTTTGCTTTACTCCTGCTATGCTGCTAGTCAGGTTTCGTTTGTCCTGCACACAGGCAGACACCGACTCATACCTTGGCTGGCGCTGCATGCAGGTGTGTTTTTCGCCTGTGTGGAGTGACGTCATGTCACCGGTCAGTCCTCTCCTGGTTGCCAGATCTGAGGTATGGCCCTCACCAAAGTTATGCCATGCCATGAAAGCACGAGGTGGCCAGATGTGCCACACATCACTTTGGTCCAGATTTGACCTGATAGCAGTCTCGTGTTATTGTTCACACCCTGCACACTCCTGTTTGCCACATCCGGCCCAAATGTCAGCCATAATATCGCTGCTGCATGGCAGCCACGTATGGCCCAAATTTGCTTTGTTCCAGTGACATATGCCACCTAAAGTTCACATGCATTCTATTCAGATGCCACGTTTTCTCTCTTGGTCCCACACTGTCATTCAGCCCCGACACCACAGAGAACATTCACTCCTGTTTGCAAGATCTGGACCACAAGTCAACGGTGACGCTGTCACATGTCAATCACAGGTGCTAAAGGAGGCCAGTATTTTGTTCTGTATTATTTGGGCCATATTTACCACGCGGGTTATGTTTGGTACGTGCCACAGTAGTTCAGGGGTTTGTTCTCTTTTTCTCCAGGTTTGATGTTAATTTACTTTATTCAGCTAAATTTCAAATTAAAGCTGCATCAGAAGATTGATGATTTGTATTTTACTGTGTGCTAGCTCTGAATGGTCCTCTATAACTTTGATTTCACGTCATTGCTTGCAGGGTAATGTATGCATATAACAAAGTACATTTGCTTTTTCATCTATTTGTACAATGTGTGGAGTCACTTTGAGGTACTTTTACATGTAGTCTATTCCCCATATATCACTTTGATCTCCATTCATTTGCATCAGGTACTATCACAAACATGATATTGATTGTTAACGGTAATCAGCAACAAGAGGGGGATTGGTCCTCTCATCCAATCAAAACAGGCTGTTAACATTAGACTCCGCCTCCTATAGTAACTGAACTCACAGCTCAGGAAGAAACACCTGAGACTCAGCTTTAATGACACACATCGTGGACTGTTGGAGTTTAGGGAATAGGCTACATTTTACATGTACTTTAAAGGTGCACAGTGTGTGAGCTTCTGGCCATTTTTCTCACTTAAAAAAATCACAAAACAATGACATACTGACATTTTCAGGAATTTACAATCACATAACTGTTTTATTTGTAATCCATTACCCTTAAATGACCCCATTAATGCATATTTACATGAGGAGTGGGTCCTCTCTACGGGGGGCCGCCATGTTTTTACAGTAGCCCAGAGTGGACGTACTAAACATCTTTTGAGTTTTAATGACAACTGAAGTCGACCATGGGTTCTCCTGAAGAAGGGTGGAGGTGAGGTGATGGATACAACATGCAACTTCACCTCTAGATGATGTCACCAAATCTTACAGAATGCACCTTTAACACTGTTTGAAAGCAAATGCAGTCTAACCATTGCTCAGCTGAACAAGTCGGTGTGGTATGTTTTCACCCCACAAACTAGAAGGTTTATCGGCCTCATGCGTCACACTGACTCTCAAACACGCCATTGATAAACAGCTCCCACATTGATCTCCGAAAAAGGCCCAAATAAACACGAGTCCGTGAATGACCTCTGCAGACGAAGATATCTGAACACATGCTATGGGTGAGTGAAACATAAATATTGCCAGGCCTGTTTTTGTTTTACACAACCTGGACCCTGCACCCAGGACAATGTGCCACCTAATGCTGCTGATCAGAGTTCTGTCTCTGTCTGTCAGTTTCTTTTTACATAAGGACTGAGAGTCAGGACGGTGCAAGATCGTGTCTCGACAAGTTCATCTACGCCCAAAGTATTTGAAGAACATTAAGAAAGATTGCACAGTACAAAATGTGAGTGAGGAACCCCCACGCCTCTGTGGCAGAAACACAAATAAAAAATCCAAGACCCCCCCCTCCACTGTCATGCTGTTTTATTGCACATATGCAATGAATGATCCACCTGGGTATTTTCTCTTCTCTCTTTTTTAGAACTCTTTTAAAATGCAAAGAGAATCTGTGTGCAGGGAGAAAGGCTCAATAAAGAGAGGGTTTTAAATGAGTACAGCAAAATCTGAACATGGAGTCAGTATAAGAAAGATAATACCCTGAGGTAAAGAGATTAAAACGATGTTGTACCAATCTGTTTATATCTTAAACGTGCCCAGGCTCAGAACCCACCTGGAGCCTCCGGCAGTGAGTAATCCATGAGTGTATTACCCTCCCGGTCAGCAGGGGGCGCAGAGCTGTCTGAATGTTGTGCCACCTTACACTGTCAACGTTTCCGTTTCCGAGAGGCAAGAAGCCGCAACATCAACATTCACAGGCACATTCACTTGATAAAATAAGCCTCGTGAAAATAAAAAGGTGAGGTCTCAGTGAAACTAAGTTGTTTCAGCAACATTAGAAATTCAAGGTAGCGACGCGTGGGTTCAGAGTTTTGTTTTCCGAACGTTAAAGGCATTTGTGTCTGGCGTTAGCATTCGGCTAACGCGCTCCAGCGCAAGCTATGACTAGTTTAATCAGCTTGTTCGTGCTTTGAAAATACCACAGCACCTGTGATTGTTTCTGTTGACACCTCTCAAATGTTGTAATATGGTTTCGTATTAAACATTCACTACGGTGAGTCTTAGCCACTTTGTTTGTTTGGGGGGAGCAATAACTAGCGTAGCTGTTCAAACCATCAGGATTTAATGCCAGTTGTTCGCCTAAATGTTGGTGCCTTGTGTTTCAGGAGTCCGAGGATGTCGGGACAGAAACGCCCTGGTGACCCCAGCGTCCCCTCGTCCTCCGGTGCGGCCTCGGAGAAGCGTAGGGAGAGGGAAGGAGAGGATGGGGGTCCCGGTGTCGGTGCCGCTGCTGGGGGGAGCACCGCAGTGGAGACGGTTATCAAACTGGGAGGGGTGTCCAACCTGGTGAGCTTCTCTCTTACCCACCTCATTCCACTGTTCTATTAAAGGTACAGCATGTAGGATTTAGTGACATACCGTGGTGATGGTGCATGCTGCAAGAGAATAACCCATCCCCCCATTCCCTTTTCAACATACAGAAGAATATGTTTTCATTCAGTTATTCAAAATTGGTTGATTTTGAGTTTTAGGCCTCTTTAAAACATGAAGATGAATTAATGTTGATCTCTGTAGTCGTAGTATATACAAGCAATCATACCTTCCCAAAATCTGCTGTTAGTTATTATATATTCAGCAGAGATCTCTGCTCCCCTCACACCAGGATTGTAATGTCACTGTGTTTAGCTTCCTCTTGCTTGTCCTCCTCATGTTTGCATCATCGATTTTACAGGAAGAACAAGACATCAAAGCTCTTCAGGCTAAGAACAGAAAGCTGGGAGAAGCCCTTGACCAAAGACAGGTAAATAAATGTTTGACTATTTATTTACCACTCTCATGGGAAGCTGACATCACGCCGCTTTGCAGGGCTAGCTTAATTTCATGGCTTGCTGATTTACAGGTGATTGAGGATGAGTTGAGAGAGAGAATCGAGAGGCTGGAGACCCGGCAGGCCACGGATGATGCCAGTCTGCTGATCCTTAATAGATACTGGAATCAGGTAAACGTTCATCAGCTCAATTCACATTCACCACCATACTATGGCATCTCTCTATTAGTCTTGTTTGGCACAACTTTCAATACGAAATCCTACCACACATTCTATGAAGGGTAACGCTTTTTTCTTTCCTTTCAGTTTGATGAAAACATCCAATTCATCACAAGGCGTTATGACCAAGCAAACAGTGAGCCAGAGAAATCTCCAGGGGCTGAGGGCCGGAGCCTGAAGCCAGAAACTCCTGAACCTGATGGTGATTCCAACCAGGAGAGGGTGAAGGACAGAGGTGAATACAAAGCTGACACAAAACTCTGACTTTAAGCTTTTTAAATGATGCTTAAATCCTGCTGAGAATCTGCCGCTGCATTTGTACATGGGCCCCCTCCAGAACCACAGAATCTCCGAGGGCTCTAACTCTGACATTGTGACTTACACATGTACAACCTATGGAGATAATCTGGAGGATTTCTGGATGTGTGAGAGTGGCTGTACATCGGCTCTGCTCTGTGGTTTTAGCCAGTGGAAAAGTAAATTGGATTTTAGGTTTAGAAGTAAAACCAATTCCAGCCTAAGTACCAGCCCATTACTAGCATCACTTCACCTTATTTGAACCAGGATATTATCAAGAAAAAATGGTCATGTTATTGACGTAAAGATACAGAGATGAAATACTAAAACCTGTGACTGCTGTTGTCACCCAGGCCATCAGGGGGAGACATCCAACTCCTTCCTGGCCACACTGGCGAGTAGCACCAGCGAGGAGATGGAGGCTGAGCTCCAGGTGAGACTGGAATCCAGCCAGAAACATGCCAATCGTGTGGTGGAGATCTATGAGGGTCTGAAACACACTGTGGACCAACTGCAGGCAGAAGTGGACTCTGGAGCTGGTGAGTTATGAGAAAGGAAAAGTTTTTTGCTGAACTCATGTTGCCATGTATCGCTGACATTTGAATATATTTTACAGAAGAATTAATCATCTTACTGAATAATATTGATGCTTTACTTTCCAGAGGGCAGTGTGTGGAAGGTAGCATCCACGCTGAACTCCCTCCTGGCCAGTGAAAACGAGCGGCTGCAGCAGCTGACCGAGGACCTGAAACAGAAGCACAGTCACATGACAAGCGAGGTTCAAATTATATCTTGCTCTTTATACTCTTTAGCAAAAATGTGTCTCCTTTGGTCAATGAAACCTTTAATGAACCAAAATGCAAAGAAAACTGCTCTGTCACTCTTGATCCTTTAACAAAAGACTTCTGTTGTTTCCAGTCCCGTCCTCTTGGTCGAGCAATAAACAAAGCAGAGCAGCGTGTGAGTGAGCTGCAGGTTCTGATTGAGGAGCTTCAGTGGGACATGGAGAAGATCAGGCGCCGGGAAAACAGACTAAATGCACATCTGAGTGAGATACTGGAGAGGGTAAGGATTCCATAACACATGATATCGACTGGTGCTGTGTCAATGAAAAATGTGTTTAGGTTGAAGTTTGTTAAAATTCTCCCTGTGCCACTCAAGGTGAACAGCAAAGGCTATAAAGTGTGTGGCGAGGCCAGCAGTGTATGTGGGACCATTACTATTAACAAGAGAAAGGTATGACTTCTTTATTTGATTTCATAATTTCAAACCTTTTTGGAATAATGGCCAGAAATTCATTGTGTACCTTTGTTTAAACCACAGTTTGAGGAGATGAACAGTGAGTTGGAGGAGAATCGGGAGCTGGCAGACAATCGCCTCACTGAGCTGCAGAAGCTCCAGCAAGACCTGCAAACTGTCCACCAAGAGAACAACAACATGAAGGTAGTCTTGATTTTTCATCCTCAGAGATTATTATGATTATCACTAAACCAAAGGTCATAACAATTATGGAAATGTTCTTTCGTCTCTCTTTCTTGCCCGTCTCCATGCTCTACTCAGGCAGAGCTGATGAGTCGGGCCGAAGGCATGGTGAAAGACACTTCAGAGTATCGCTGTCTTCAGTCTCAGTTTTCTGTACTCTACAACGAGTCCCTGATCCTCAAGGGTCAGTTGGATGAGACACGCGCACGCCTCAACACCACCAGGACAGCTCGCCTGCGGCAGCTGGAGCACATGGAGGTGAGTTGTGTATTTTTGCGTCTGTCAAGTGTTACTTTCATTCTGCTCTCAATCTCACGCCCTCCTCTGTGTACAGAACGATGAGGTGACCCTTCAGAGGAAGGTTCGCACCGAGGTGTTTCAACTGGAGGACACTTTGGCTCAGGTCAGGAAGGAGTACGAGATGTTGCGAATTGAATTTGAACAGACTCTTGCTGCCAATGAACAAGCAGGTAACTAAAGGCTTCTGGTTTATTAAAAGACCGAAGTTCTTCAGTCAAACCATAAATACAGCAGAGCTTAGCCTCTCATGAGATTCCTTGTGACATAAAATACTAAATTCTACTCTCTCTCTCTCTCTTTCTCTCTCTCTCTCTTGCTTTCATTTTGCTGCCTTCTCAACTCAGGTCCTATTAACAGAGAAATGCGGCACTTGATCAGCACACTGCAAACCCACAACCAGCAGATGAAGGGAGAGGTGGTGAAATACAAGTTGAGACTGAGAGAGACACAAGCTGATCTCAACCAGGTTTGTCAGGTGGAGTGAATATGCATTACACCTATGTTTCTTTAAATCTACCTGAACGGTGAGACCGGCTGTGTTGCAAGTAATGTCATTATGGGTTTTGGGTGTTTCTCTTTCTTGGAAGTTTTCCCTCACTCTTGCTGAAGGTCTAAGGACAGAGGATGTTATTGATCCTGTGCAACAAATTGTGATTTGTGAATGTGGGCTTCATAAATTTGATGCAATTTGGTTTGACTATACATGTGTGTTGCACCCGTAGGTCCGGGCCTCAAAGGGCAGCGCAATCCTCCAATCCCAATCGAGCACAGAGATGGAGGTTAAGGATGAGATGACCTCTCCTTCGACCCCAGCAGTCTCCGGAGAACCTGTTGTCAAGGCTGAGCCTGAGAACGGCTCCTCAACACCCAGCAGCACAGGTAACCAAACACCTGTTCACGGAGCAAAAGCTGCTTATTCCATGTTAACAACATGAAATGCACTCTTCATAGGACTCTGATCACTTCATCATCACCTCATCTCTCTATAGGTGCCTCAGTGAAAACGGAGCCCAGTGCGGAAGCAGAGGCGACTGTAAAAGAGGAGGAGAAAGAGGAGAAGAAAGAAAAGGAGGAAAAGAAAGAAAAGGACATTGTGAAGAAAGAGGAGAAAGACAGAGAGCGAGAGAAAGACAAGGATAGAGAAAGGCCGACCCGCAGCAGTGGGAGCAGTGCGACAAAGGAGGAGAAGGAGAAACCAGGAAGCAGCAGTCAACCCGAAGAGTCGGCGGGAGAGCGTCTCTCTGTGGTTGGTGGATCAAAGAGGAAAGAGATGGAGCAGCTGAAGATCGTCAGAGCAGAACTCAAGTAAGTCACATGTCGGGAAGTTGGTTTCTATTTTGGGATTATTTTTTTAAATGTACAGAAATAGGAGGCATAACTAGGTCATTCACTTTTCAGTCTTAACCGATGCTGGGTGATTACGGAAATGCGCTCCTCTAAGACATTACACACATGACCACATATCACAAAGTAATTATCAGAAATTATGACTGTCACATGGCACATAACTAGAAAAACTCAAACATTGTCAAGAGATCGGTTGCCGTGGTCCTCAGATCTATGCCTCCACTTAACCGTGTGTCAACCTCGAAGCTTAATTCTTGTCAACGTGAGGCAATATTAAGTTAGCATTTTGCCACTGGATCAGAATTTGAGGTACGTTGATGTGACTTGATTGAAAGATATAAATGAGATTCTTTTTGTTTCACATTTTGTTTCACACAAGATTAGTTTTTGTTTTTCCACCATTTTCTGCTATGGTTTACTGATGCAGTGTTTTTGTGGGTCAGCTCCTCTGGTTATAACATCCTGTATCTAAACCACTGCAGATGTGCTAGAATTTGTCATTCATACGATTCTGTGACTTCTCAGCACTGCGTCAAAGTCGAACAGAAAGCTATTGTAGGTCTGAGCATATTGTGGGTATATAACAGATACTACCACTGTTAAATTGGTGTCAAGCATGATTTTCCTCCCTGCATTTTATCATTGTTAATTCAATCTAAAACTTGACTAGAATCACTCAGAGGTGTTGTTAATTTTTGCCTTGACCGTGGTTAGTGTTGTTAATGATACTGAATGAACAGGAAAGCCCAGGAGTCCCAGCGGGAGATGAAGCTGCTGCTGGACATGTACCGCTCAGCACCCAAAGAGCAGAGGGACAAAGTCCAGCTCATGGCGGCAGAGAAAAAGGCCAAGTCTGAGGTGAACAACCCTGCACCATAGTCATTGACGAAAAGTAGAACATGTATTGCATGATGTGTGATTGTTTGGATTTATTTACTTAAGTTAAAGTAGGTCAAAAGAAATGGTGCATTGTGACAAATGACGTGTACCCCTCCTTTAACGATGATGATATGCTGATTCCAGGGAGAGGAGCTGCGGCAGAGGCTAAGAGAGCTTGAAGAGAGGGAGCGGAGGGAGGGCAAGAAAATGGCAGATGAAGAGGCTCTGAGGAAGATCCGGTCCGTGGAAGAGCAGATTGACATCCTCAACAAAAAGCTTTCTATTGCCAAACAGGTGAATCACATAGTCTTTCTTTTTCACACTCATAAACCTACTGCCAGGTTCTCCTCTTGTTCTCCAACACCTTGTTGCATTGGTGCGCCCTCTGTAGGAGGAGGATGCACTGCTGAGTGAGATGGACGTGACAGGCCAGGCCTTTGAGGACATGCAGGAACAGAACATCCGCCTGATGCAGCAGCTCAGAGAAAAAGATGATGCCAACTTCAAGTTGATGAGTGAGCGGATCAAGTCCAACCAGATCCACAAACTGCTGAAAGAGGAGAAGGAGGAGTTAGCCGATCAGCTACTCACCTTAAAAACTCAGGTCAGCCACCAGGAGACAACAGAAGGATATGGGCTTGAAAAACAATGCTGTTGTGACACACACACACAGTTCACTTTCAATGATAATTTCCATACGAATAACCAAATGAAATATACATTTAATCACCACTTCATAAATTGTTGTGTATTTTAAAACGTTATTTTACACCTACACTAGTTTTCTCCCAATTTTGTTTGTTTTTCTTCTCAACCACGTGAACACCTTTCTGTAGTTTATTCTTCACTCTGAGAATGTTTTGTCCTATAGGTTGATGCTCAGCTGCAGGTGGTGAGGAAGCTAGAGGAGAAGGAGCGCCTCCTGCAGGGCACCATCAGCACCGCTGAGAGAGAGTTGGGACTTAGAACACAAGCCTTGGACATGAACAAACGCAAGGTAACGTGGTATCATTCAGTTAGAATTACAAAGAGCTATTACTTAAGGACGGCACAGAATCAGGGAGTCTGTTTTCCTCTAGGCTCAGGAGTCTGCTTTGCTGTCTGAAGAGGTGCGAACTCAGCTGGAACAGGTTCAGCAGAGGCTCAGCCTGGTCCGAGAGGAGGTGGTTGAGAACAGTATCTCCAGGGAGAAGGAGTCCTTCAATGCTAGACGAGCGCAGGTAATCTCATACAGGATAGGAGTTGTGAAAACACATCTGACGTTACAGAGTTATCCTCAAAGTTTATTGCATTTACTACAATAAACGTGTGGCGGAAAAGCATTCCCCTATGATGGCTCAGACACATGTTCTCCATAAGGTCACCCTGTTCCCAGGATAACCATATCAGGGGGCATGCTAGCCACAACCTCGGCCTATATAACTCCCAACATCGTGAGAAAAACTGAACTGATAGTGGCACTGCCTGGCGGATGCCTCTGTTATTTGTCCTCGAGGAAAGCCTACGCCAGCCTAAGACATTCTGGCTCAGAGTCTTTGTGCTCTCTCTCTCATCAGCTCCCAACAGCAACCAACCTCCACAATTCCTCAACAAAAAGTAAATTCTATCCTGGTGACTGTCATAAGATGTTTTGGGCAATTATTCAAACAATACTGCACATTTTATGAGTGGAAATTAGATTTGTTGTTTGTTCTCCTATGAAATGATAGAAATGTTCTACAGTGCTACTGTATTTATCGCATGGTCCATAGTCAATTCCAAGTAGAATGTGTAAGACACGCTTCAATTTCTTTGAACCGTTAATCATTTATCTTTCAGGAGGATATTTCCAAACTTAGGAGAAAGATTGAAAAGGCAAAGAAACCAGCAGAGAAAATAAGCAATGGAGACGACATCCTAAATGAAGAAATTAACGATTACAAGGTAGGTTTTGCTTATTTGAAGCAATCGGAAAGCTTCAGTTCTTTTCCACAATTTTCGGTTCAATGTCGGCCCAAGCCTCAGTGTGATGCTCATACAATATGCTGATCCTAATTAGTTGGTGAATATGTCTGTTTGCACCATGTAGTGCCACCCAACAAATAGTGAATATGGATAAACAACATGTCATTCATATCTTGGGATGAATCTAGTTTCAGACCTTGCGGGCTTCCCTATCACTGTGAAAATGAAACTTTGAGCAAAGGCTGTTTTGGGTGGGACAAACTCAGGAGGATGTTCCCAGCTTCTTTTCACAAACAGTCTTCACCTTGAAGCACTCTAGTCTCGCTTGTCTGAACCTGACAAGCGAGACTGTTGGGAGGGAGGTTTACCTCCCTCCCAACAACCTTGCTGTGGAGCAGAGGAGAAGAAAATCACAGCTGATAAATAGTTCCAGGTCTCTCTCTCGATAAACCGCTCTAAGACTGTGATCAAACCTCAAACATCCTCGTACCAGAAGTGGATGAGGATTTCCTTTTGATATCTTTGACGTGCCCTTGATCACAGAGGTTAATTTTGGATCTGTGTGGGATTCCGTGCAGCTGTGTCCAGAATGTAAGATGTTCCCTCTTCATACAGAGCTCCTGGTTCTGTGGAAATGGTTTGTGAAGGGTTAGATTCCCACACTGTGGGATTCCAAAAAATGCTAATTGCTACTTTCCAAAGTGCATGGGTCTCCTCCTTGGGGTGTGCAAAGGTCTCCAAGTGGAGGGCGGTCATAGAATTGTGTCACGAAGAGGGACACAAACCTGCCATTGATGGCTGGTTAGCGTGGCCCAGTTGACAAGTAGAAACATTTACCAATTGTCGTGGGATATTCATCAAGGGAAAGATGCACCTTGTCCCTGTCTCCAGTCTGCTGGTGTCCCTGTAGATATTCCTGTTGTTCATGGTGTACTTATGATTCCTCTTTTTGAACCACTGGAGGAAGGAGACTTGAACCATCGCTCTTTTCTGAAGACACTATTGTTAGTAGATCTTGCCACAGTGATACCCTCTGTTGACCAGATTCACCCTGGGGGAAGTACACATGACATCAAAGATCAGCATTTGCCTCTCAAGGGATTGGTTAATATTCTTAACACATATTCGCTGTACCCAAGTTCCCGCTGGCCAGGACATTTCATACTTCACAAGAACGTAGAGTGCAGAACAAATTTCTGACCAATCGCACAATAGCTGTCGGACACAAGAACAACGTTCTGCCCAGACGTTGTGTCAAGAACAAGCTGCAAGAACTCCCAAACCAGGGCTGATGTCATTTTGTTCTTGCAGCCCAGGGAGCAAGAAGAATGTTCTCTGTTCTTGCGGAGTCTGTATTGACCTCAACCGTTACTGTCAGCATTTCTCTGCCACCGTGTTAAACTTGCGTCTACCCCAAGCCACGTTTAACAAAAGCAGTGGAAACTGGGCAGGGACACTTCATTAGCTTGTCTGGCAATACAGAAGGGTCAGTTTCCCAAAGTGAGACATGGTGGGAAACATTACGAAAAAAAATTTAATGTTATAAACGTAACCCTGGCTTCTTTAGGAAATACACCCTGTTGACCCCGTTCTCTTGTTTAAGTGACAGAGAAGGCAGTGTAAATATCTGAATGGTGTTGTTCTGTCCTTATTCACTACGTGGTGCAGACACATGCGCCAGTCAGTCAGCATAATGAGACTGGTTCCCATGATTTAAAGAACTTGGCCTCTATACCTTAAGCAGCCAATCATCCTGTTCCAGAGATGTAAGCTGTTTCTCCAAGCTCACCAGTTGCTGCTTGTAACACCATACTGTACCTTAATGGCGATAAAGGTTTTTAAGCTTCTCATTTAACTAGTGTCGGACGTGATGTCCAGCACTTCGTTTAACGAGCCGCATAATATCCCCATGCTTTGAGTATTAGCACCAAACAAAGATCCGAGGGTAATCTAAGGTGTTAATCCACCCTCAAGTCCTTAATAACAACACCTGAGGTGGGAAATGGCAGCAGTGATGTCCAGTTGTAGCTGATTCATGTCACAGGGACTGCAATCGGTGCCCTCCATGCAAAATCCCCAGCTCGGCTGCCAGGAGTCTTGTAAGTGGTTTAACGTAATGAAGCGGTGTTATCTTTATCACTCGGGTTTTCTTTAAATCGGACAACGGTGCAACTGTGATTTCACTCTGATGGCAGGAACAAGACGACAACAACACGAGTTGTATCAATTCAGTTGCCTCAACAGCACAACTGAGGACTTTTCATATGATCAGGATGGATTCTGAAGCTTAAACGTGCACTGTGTAAGATTGTGGTTGAATTGGTAGAAATAGAATATGAAATAATCCTAATGATGTTTGAATTAGCATCAAATCACTCAAACATAGGAATTGTTTGCACTGACACTTGAATGACCCCATATTGACGTCTGGAACAGCACCTTACTACAGAGGCAACCATGTTTTTACAGGAACACAGAATGGATGAAACCAAACGCCCTTTTCAGTATTAATGATAACAGAAGGCGACCGTAGGTTCACTTGCATGTATTGGAGGGAAGAAAGAGAAGTATTTATCTTCAATGTGTTACTTCACCACAGTCGTCTCATCATATCGTTGGCTCTCGCATGAGTGGCGACAGTAGAGTTTGAAGTTGTGCCTCTACGATCACATGGCCTCTCTGCTGCCCCAGATATTTCTGTGCACTCATCACAAACCATTCATCTGAGAACAAAACTGGCCTCTCCGTTGATTGTTCAACATTTCCTCCCCATCTCTCTCTCTCTCTCTCTCTCTTCCCGCCCCTCCTCTCTCTCCCGCTTCCAGGCACGTCTCACGTGTCCGTGCTGCAACTCCCGGGTGAAGGACGCCGTGCTCACAAAGTGCTTCCACGTCTTCTGCTTCGAGTGCGTCAAAACTCGCTATGACACACGCCAGAGGAAGTGTCCCAAATGCAACGCGGCTTTCGGAGCCAACGACTTCCATCGCATTTACATCGGCTAAAGCTGCGGCCATCTCTGTCACTACCACCGCCAACGCCGCTGCCGCCGTGACGACTGAAAGGGAAAAGGGTAGTGCAAAGTAGTGCAAACATTGCCTAGAGCACCAGGGCACTCGAGTGGTTCCTCCACTCGATTATGTTCCTCTGCCTCTGTGCATCTACAGGATTCTCACTGTGAGATCCTCCTCCCTCCATGATTCTAGGCTCATGTCGATGCTCTGATCGGAATACTTTACATATTTTCATTTCAAAAGAGGGGAAAAGAACCATCTCTAGTATCCATTGATTAACCGTTAATGCTCTCAGAGGAAGAGAAGAGTGTAGAGACGAGAGATTCTGAGTTGGCACCACATGTTGCAGGCTTGTGTGGGTAGATCAGCGAGACAACAGCATTCCTCCCCGAGTAGTGGAAGTGTGTGTCATGTAGGGGTGTCTGTATATACTGTATGTCCTTACTGTTTCTTTTTGTTATTTTGAAATCTGCCTCTTGTCCCAACAGTTCTCTAAAACCTTGAGACTTGATTCCATGCCTTTTCTGTCGGCCGGTGAATAAACTGCCATGGAAAAGTGCTCGCCTTCTCTGGTCTGAGATGTCTCTTTTCAACAGTGGAAACCTAAACTACAAATCCCAGCGTGCATGTCACCATACGAGCTTCACCCACTCCCCCTCCCTCCTCCTCCTCTTCCCAGGACATTTGCACTCGGTAGGAACAGTCGTCGTGAGAATCGCCTGGAGGCAAGGAGTGCCAAACGGCGACAAGGGCACGCTTTTTCCCCCCCTCCGTGGTTGTGCAACATAATCCGAAGCTGCCGAGCTCTGGATGCTCGCTCACAGACAAAGGAACCCCAAACTTGAGTGGTGCGGAGCTCAGAGCAGGAATAAGAGGCTTTAGCAGACTCGTGGTCGGATCAGCGCCAGCGCGTTCTTTTTACCCCTTTATGCGTAAAAGCCGCACGCGTCCCTGCGTCTGTTCTTGTGAACTTTGCGAGGATCATCAGGTGTCTCAGATCTAAAGTCTTGACCAAATATAGTCGCGTATATGCTCGGTCCCTCGGGGAGCAGACTGCGCTGCCAAAGTTTATAATTAAAAGAAGGGCTCGGTTTGAGTCATCTTTTATTTTAACCGGAAGTTGAATCTAATTTGGCTCCACTCAAAAAGTGGTTGTCACCACAGTCAGCGCGTTCCCCTCGTGTTTTTTCCATCATGCTGGTTTAAAATCGCTCCTCTGGTTCTCATCCAACAGGAGCCATTTTTAAGTCTTCGCGTTGACAATCCGGTCTGACTCACTGGATCGAGCTGTTCAACCGGCTCCGGGGCTTTTTTTGTGCGGACTGAACCTTTGTTGCATTTTCAACTGCCAGTTGTCAAACCACTGAACGCTTCCCGTGCGTCTCGCTGCGGGCTCGGTGGATGTGTTATGGCTCGCTTCTCCGCCTCCTTCCTCCTCCTCCTCGCCCTGTGCGGCTCGGTGCTCGGCTTCCAGGGAGCCAGAGCCCACGTTGCCGGGTCTGAGTCGGCCAAGGATGGATCGGCTCCACCGGTCACCCTCCACACCGTGGTCTCCGGAACCTACCAGGAGATCCACGGGTACGCGGAGTCGGTGCTGGGAACCGGCGTGGTGCGTTCAGCTGCTGAGGTAAGACACGGAGCAGACGCTTCCACTTCCTCGCTCACTTCTATTTTAAAGGCGCAGTATGTAACATTTATGAGGAATTGCAAGACGTGAAATTCGACCGTACACCCATGTTTTGCTCCGTGTTTAGTCATTTGAATGCATGTTTGCTCCATTCTATGGAGGCCGCCATGTTGCACCTCCATGTTTTTTTCAGGAGCCCAGAATAGGCACACCAAACTAAACCTTTTGAGTTTTACAACTGAAACTGATCATATGGTTCTTCTCCTGAGGGGTCTTCGCCTGCAACATGCAACCCCACCACTAGATGCCTCTAAGTCCTACATACTGCACCTTTCAACACTGCTCTAACTTCTCTGCTTGCTCCCTCTGTATATTTATAAGTACAAGCTTTATTAACTGTATCTGATCACTAATTTTTCTCTTCACCCACAACCCTTCACAAACATTTCCCTCCCCACTTCATGCCCCTCAACTTGTTAATCCCCCCCCCTGATCCCCTCATCTCCTCTGGCCTCATCTCTACACCCACCTCTCCTTCTCACCCACACTCACTCTCTCTCTTCCACTCTGCTGCGGCTCCTTTCACTCCCCCCTCTCTCCCAGAGTGCAGTGTTGTTTCTTGAGTCATTTCTTGGTCAGGAGAACGTCTATAACGTGGCCATGGTAAGAAACCTCCCGAGTGTCTCCATGTAGCTTGACCTTATGTGACCCCCCCCCAAACAGAACACCTGTTTGGCTGTAGCCGATTGTGCAGAAGTGTAGGAGCATGGCTGTGGAGGAGAGTGCGTTACAATAAGTGGATCATTGTGAATATTCTCAGTCAGAAGTTGATTGGTACTTTGGCTTTTTGAAGATGTCTCATCGTTTATCCAAAGAAACCTTTTGGACATGAGGTGAAACATCTTCAAAGAACACCAGCGCGTACGGTGGCCAGTGTACGCAAGAACACTTGAGCAACTGTAAGCGGATTTTTGCATGCAAGCCCCCTATATTTGCAATAATAAGCCTCTGTGTTTGGGTTGGCAGGCTGAGGAGTGAGCTGAAATGGTTTGGCACCACTCATGCAGTAAAACATAGGGTGTGTGCATGAGCCTTTCATTATATTTCGCCTCTTTTACGAGTCCCCTGAACCATGGCAGAGCTTTTTACCATTTTGAAGAGTTTCCAGTTGGGGTTAAGAAAACCAAATGATCATCCCTTAAGACTTCAAATCTGTACGCTGCAGACTTGTGAAAAGTAATAAAAAGTCACTGTGACGTTTCCTCCCGATACCTTGCAAGCATCAGCTCCTCACTGTTTGTTGTATTCAGCTTGTCTGTGCATGTGAAGATCTTTTGTCTTCCATTTCAAAAGTCAGCGTTTTTTCTGCGAATCCTCACATCACCTTCGATGCCATGTAAAGATGCAGAGCTGAAAATACTGGATGACGATGTTAGATTGGCCTTTACCCGCTGCATCGGGGCTTTGTTGAAAAGTCGGTGGCTTCGCAATGAGGCCTTATGATAAACGAGTCTGTCACATGTGAGACCGGGGCCTCAAAGAGCGGGACAGTAAAGTGTGTTTTGATGTGTGGTGACAGATGCTTGGCGCGCTGTACATTTGTCACGCATACGTGCCAAAGTGTAGAGCAACAGGTGCAGATAAGATTCTTGACCAACTTACCGCACTACCCTTGACCTTGATTTTCGAGGCCGTGTGTGTGTGTGTGTGTGTGAGAAATAGAGGTGAGGTGTAAGGCACCGTCCAGCTGTCACTGCCCTGCACAACTGTTTGCCCAACTTAACAGTGCAGCCCCTTTCCTGTAAAGTGAATCTAATGAGGCTCACTCTTTTTGATGTGACGACCACATTAAAGGTCCAGGTTGGAAAATTGAAGTCAAAACCATTTCAATTTGTATGAACAGAGAGGCCGTGTAGAAGAGTGGTGCTGATGTTTTGTCTGTGTAATTAGCTAGTATGAATTGTTTTCCATGACCTAAAATTAGTTACTGACATTAAAGACAGGTCCTCTCTGTGGAGGCCACCATGTTGGACTTCAATGCTTTAAACTAGCCCAGGAATGGGCAAGCAAACCACCTCCTGAGGTTTAGTGATTAATGGGAGCTGCCATGTTCCCCCTACATGTTGTTTACTGTGGTTGAAATTAAGTGAGTTCAGCTGCAACATGCAACTTTAGGAGTAGCTTTTACACATTGCACCTTAGAAAAAAAAGAAAAAAAAAGAGACATGGTTTTATTCACTCATAAATCTTGTTGTGTCTGTCTGCACAAAGGAGCCATGGTGGTGCTTGTGTAATCTCTGCCTCCGGTGTGCATGATTGTTCATGATCATAATGCTGCCTCTCTTCATTGCTGCCTGCCACAATAACAATGTCTGTCCACCCTTCCTCTTCCTCCTCCTCCTTAACTTTGCCACAGTTTTTCGAGATGGTGATCAGATTCCTGGCGGAGGGAGCTGCCAGCGGCCTGAACGTCATCACCGTGTACGTCACAGAGATCCTCAGGGTCACAGGATTCGATGGTGGGTTCGATGGTGGCCTCTGTGTTTTTGCAGTGTTTGGCCCCTCCCCTGTGTGTGTTTATCTCGTTGCAAATTCTCCGAGTAGGTGTTGTAATTAAAGTTGCGAGTGCAGTGAAAGTATGCAGGCTTGCCCCCCCCCCCCCCCCCCCCCCCCCCCCCCCCCATCTCGGGGGTTGCCCCCCCCCCCCCCCACCATGGGAACCAGTCTGCCACTCCCCTTCAAGTGTCGGCTCCCATTGTTTCATGTGGAAAAAACGGTCGACGATGCATTTATGATAAAAACAACAACTAAGCTGTGTCTCCTCCCTCCACAGCTGCGCTGGTGTTGCCCAAGTTTACCCCTGAGGGCATCACGGCCTTCGTGCAGTGGGGCCTGCTGGCTCTCATCGGCTACTGGGTCCTGATCGTCGTCCTCCGGGTGCTGTTCGCCGTGCTGAAGCGGGTGCTCTGGGTGGTGAGAACCGTCCTGGCGCTCTGGTTCTTCGGGCTGATTGTGGCCGACAAGACCGCCTCGGCGGACGCCACGGCGGTCCGACTGGGCGGCCTGGTGCTGGTGTGCGCCCTGTTGACTCTGATCTCCAGCACGTCTGAAAAGTCGTACACGGTGGAGCAGCGGCTGGGCCGCCTGGAGGGCCGGCTGAAGGTGGTGGAGAAGAGGAAAGGGGACCAGTGATGGCGGAGAGGGTGCAGCGGTGTTCAGACGAACAAAGGTGATGGTGATGTGGAGTAAGGAAGTGGTAACTCTGATGGTTTTTGTGAGTGTGTGTGTGCGTGTGTGTCCGACCTCTATGGCAAATAAAGTAATCTCTGGGATTTTTAATCAGGAACACTGTTTTTCTTTTCTTCATGTTGACCACGCTCCCCAAGTCAGATTAGTATTTTAAAGTGCTATCATTCACCAGTAGTACAACCGAGACTTTTTCTCCATGTCTCGGCCTGAGCCCATAACATGGCACCTTGACCCCAGTCTGACCTGTGGCCTCCTGCCCCCCCCCCCCCGTGTCAGGTCACTGTTCTAGTGCCCCGTCAGGCAGAAGCTTTTTCTGATCCTTGCTGTCCTCCGAAGGTCGAGGTTTGATTCCTCGCCCCTCCTCCACTCTGCCTGCTGAGGTGTCCTTGGGCAAGACATCCATCCCCACACTGCCTCAGGTGCTCATTGATCAAAACAGATGGAAATAGATGTGCACAGTACTATCAATGTGAAATAGTTGTGCGACCAACACCTTTGAGGCTTTGTTTTTTTGTAATGCACAAAAGCCTCAATCGCATTTCTTCTTCTCCCCAGCTGTCTTTCCTGTGTGATGCAGTTGGAATGCTAAAGGAATTAATATGCATGAATGAGCTGCAGGCAGCAAGCTGGCACATTGGGTGGGCGGAGCTTGTTGTGCTGGGGGATGTGTTGTTGCATGAGTAAATGATAGTGTAAGTGAAGTTATGAAGCACAGCCTCAAATCACATTCATGTGTTCGGTTTAATACGTTCGACATGATAAAAACAAATCCAGTTTTGTCAACATTTTCTCTGTTAATATAACATGCCGAGCATCACATTAAAAAAACTATCCACAATAATACTACTTGAGTCTACAATGACTCATTATACAAACTATACGTGTTTACTGTTGTGTTTGGCATATAAGAGGAAAAAGGTACAGAGGAAACTTTGTCTCGTTTAAAAAGATGCACAAAGAACAAATGCAACTGTGGCCTGAGATATTGAAGTTGTCAAACGGTCTCTTTGATCAAACCTAGCACTTCGGAGTAAGTTGTACGTCAGTAAAATCAACAGTTTCCCTGACACGTGGTTTTTTTCACAGTCCAGCTGGTCTGTAACAGATGAGCAGATGCTGAATGAACAGCAGAGGTACGAGAAGTTTTTCAACTATGGCTTTGACGTCGCTCTGCTCCTCACACTTGGCGTCTGAGGATCAGAGCATGAAAATTATAATTGGACCAACATGGACCTGATCAACATTTGTTTATCACAGACTCGTCTAAAATGGCACACAAGAACAGGGAGCGGCAATAAAAGTGAAGATCCTGTGTGAAGTTTACTGCTGACAGCTGGTTAACAGCTCAGTATTCGATGCAGAGACAGACAGGAAGTAACAGAGCACATATAAGCAAAAGTCACACATTGTTATGTTGAATATATATAATAAAAAAAAACAGACAAGGTTGTGTAGAGAATTCCACACAAATCACTAGTGACTAGTACATGTACCCGTCCCCCACCCCAACATTAACCACATTCAGATTCAAGGCCTTCAGAGGAAGTTGAGTTTGTCTGAGGTATAAACGTCACTGTGGCCGGATTCTGAGCCGAGTGGGGGGGCGGAGGCAAAGCCCTGCAGCTCAAACCGTGGCTCAAAGTCAGAATAGGGAGGCGGAGCATCTGGTGGCCCTGCTGGAGCTAGAACCTGCAGGGAAAGAGACACACACTCAGTGTTGGTCACCATCACAGCGAGTTAACAAGGTCTAGTGTGCAGGATTTCTTGCTTGGTGTAAAAAATGGCCTTAAAGTTGGCCCCTCCCCCTTTGCTTAAAAACACCAGTGGGACATGATCGGTGCGCAACGCACACTGCAAGCTACACAACTGTGGGAATGATACATTTGTTGTGGGAGTGTTTGTGTGTCGGGAGTCAAACCTCAGAATAAGCAGGTGGCATAAGCACTGTAGGCATGTTTGTCTGCAGAGTAAAGGGAAATGACAAATTAGAGGTGATTAGAGGAAAGTTTGAAATGACTTAATGATGTATGACACACACACGCGCACACACTAACCGGAAGGCCAGTGGGAGCATGGGATGGCTGAGGAGGGTTGTGCGTCGCAGGGTGTGTTGGCTGGTTGACTTGTACCGGGGTCCGTCTCACAGGTTCAGTATCATACTGTGATAAAGACGAAGAGGTGCACAGTGAGTATTAAATCAAGTCGAATCCATTTCAAACGGCACTAATTGGTCCTCGGTGCAGGTGTAGAACACAATGGCAAGTAAGAAAAATGACAAGAAAAGGCATTTACACATTAGAATACACAACAACTCTAAAGCACAATGTACAAACTAATGCATAATGACAAATTACAGAAGGAAAGCCCAACATCCAATCACATCACACATGGACAGTGCGTCCATACAATCAGAGACTAGCCTTGTTAATTTAGGGTTCCTACATAATCTGCTGGAGTTAATGCTCTTATTGTGTTGTGTGTTTACCTGGGAGTGACCCTCAGCGGGTGAGTCATCACCATTGACGTCTGTGGTCTGCCTCTTCTTGGACTTCTTGCGGCAGCAGCAGAGTTTCAAACAGAAACAACAACCCGATGACAGAAAGAAAATACCAAGGGCGGTGCCAACGTGCGAAAGATCAGAGGGTTCCTCTGCAACCAATACGACAGGTTTGATCAGTCAGTGGATAGACATGTTTTCACCAGCAACTTCCACAATAATCAGTGAAAGGTGCTTGGGTGTAGTGATAAAAAGTGGACTTCATGGACACATACGGGATACTTACCCTCCATTTCAACATGCACCACATGAACTAGGTCACCATCGTCATCTCTGATTTCAAACTTCCCCACGCACTTGCTCCCCATGTGTGCCTTCTCAAGTCCACACGGTTGTGTAAAGCTCAACCACTCGCACTCGGACGCGGTCTCCAGGTAAACTCCCCCCCGAACAAGCAAGTACCTCGTTCTATACGAGTCCAAATCTGGTATGAAGTAAATGTAGCAGTATTGATTCTCCAGAGGAAATGAGAAGCGGAGCTCTTCCGATTTTTGTAGTGTCATGGACTTGGATGATTCTGAAAGAAAGAAGACATCGTACAGCCGATATCAAATAACTATGTCCATTTTAAGACGAGTAGTCCCGATGATATCATACCTTGTATTCAATTATTCAAACTAGAGTTGTACACTCACCGCTGACGAGGAGAACCTCCTCGAGCACGACTTCGCCATTTTTTTCACGTGCTATGTATCTTCCACTGTCTCGCTTGAGAAGGCCACTGATCACGAAGTAGATACCTGACACCCTCCGCCGGCTGTCCGTGATGGCAGGTGTGGCATTGTGTTTCCATAACAACACTGAGTCTCCAGTAGAGTCGGGGATGAAGTGGATCGTATGAATACCACTTCTCATCAGTATTTTGTATCTGCCCCCACAATCCTTCTCAATGAATCGGTATGAGAACCCTGGAGAGGACAAAGCGAGTGAATGAAGGTCACCACAATTTTAAAGGAATCATTTTCTACCTTGTCAGAAAACCAATCTATATTGTAGAACTTTATTCGATTCCCCTAAAATCATTAAAAACGCTAAAATGGCAGCTCATGACAAACATGATTCCACACACAGCACATCACTTTGATAATAGGGGTCAGCCAGTTATCGTCCCTACAGGTGATCAGTGGCCAATTGATGCGTACTCCTAATATTTTTTTACTTGGCTCCTAATTGTGCAAATACACTTGAACTGAGTCTAAATTCTAATACAAATGAGATGCTGAGAAGGACAGGATGAGATGGAGGGTACCCAGCTGCGATGTGTAATATCACCACTAGATATCACCCAATCTCCCCCACAGTACCTGAATTAAGTCACTGACATCACATTACCGTCTTGTAGCTACGCTTAAAGGTGCAGTGTGTAAGATTTGGTGACATCTAGAGGTGAAGTTGCATGTTGTATCCATCACCTCACCCTAACCCTTCTGAGCATGCGTGGAGAAGGATCCCTCCTCATGTAAATATGCATGAATGGGCTCAAGGTGAGGTGACTATAAATTCATGAAAATGTCAGTATGTATTTTTATTGTAATAATTTAAGAAGTGACAAAAATGAAAAAAGATCATTCTTTTCCCACTAATATCAAATGTCCACTGTAAAAAGTAATCAGAGTCATGGTACCTGTCAGAAACACAACTCCATGTACACACCCTTTGTGTTTCCATCGGGACCTCCCTCTTTCTGGGGGGTAACCATGAAGTAGCGCCATGTTTGTGAGTGGTAAGAGAGCAGGTGGGAGCTGTGTTTGTTGACAGGGGAATGCATGTGATGTCACAACAAGCCAGTGTCACGTGACAGCACGCTGGGTCTATAATAAGAGCGGTGGGGTTGGTGGGTGGCTTGAGGCCTCAACAGATGATGCCCAATTAATTTAGTCGGAGCAAACTACGAACCGTTGGATTTCAAAGTGCAGTAGAGAGAGTTACACCGGACTCTGTGTTTAACCTCCACACGTGTAGTAACGCAGACTCACCGGTGTGGACCGCGGCCACCAGCAGCAGCAACAGTGGGACAATCATCCTTCGACCTGTTTGCGAGCTGAAGTACGAGTTCGAGCAGAGGAACGCACAAATTCACTTCCGGTGGTTCATCAACACTTCATCACTCACACACAGGCCTCTCATACTCACACACACACATGTCACTTTAATGCGGCAAACAGAGTGGACGTCCCGTGTTATTCCGCCCCGTGTAAATTCTGCACATCCGGGGACTTGTTCCATCTGCCCCGCCCCATCAACTAGGCGTTTCCGCAGAGGAGACCCACGCTGCGTTCGAGGACTGTGGGAAACTATCGTTCTTCAACTTCTCCGTCGTCTCTGGTCGGTGCAACATGGATGTTTCCACCCAAACAACCCGGCAAACAATACGAGGAGGAAATGTCTTCTTCACTGTACACTTCACGGTATGGGAACATAATTAACATACTTTCACTACCGTAGTAATTAAGTTGTGGAAACGGAGAGCACCAGTTAAAATATGATGTACAGATAAAGGACAAGACACAAGTATGACTCAGATTTTCTTTTATAAAAAAACATAAAAAACATATGTTTGACTGTTTTGAGTAAGACAAACAATTCTTTGTTGAAATAACAAGTACAGAAAAGTTAGCACTAGTGGCTTAAATTGCTCAGTCATTGTCATTGTAACGTCATCTCCAGCAGAGATATCCATTTAACAATGTAGTTAAAGGCAAAGTGTGAAGGATTCGGTGACAGCTAGTGGTGAGGTTGCATGAGGCAGCTGGATACACCTCACATTTACCACTCAGCATGGAGGCAAACCCATGGAAGCCTTTAGTTACCATTTCATTCAAAATGTTTGGTTATTCTGGGCTCCTTAAAAACACTGTGATCCAACATGGCTGCCTCCTTCTTGAATTTTGGGTTTGTGTTTCCTTTGCACCTGATTGCAGCTTCACCATGAATCTTGACTTATCAATATTTTACTGACAATTTACTTAACAATTTAACGCTATGCAGAATTCAAAGTTTGCACCACATTGGTTTTACGTTTGTTTATGTGTCAAAACCAAGTTTCTTTTTATTTGCTCATTTGCTCTTCTGCAGATCCAGGATCCAACAGGCTTCAGGTGATGTGTTCGGCACAACACCGAACACATTAGTGACCTATGATGGTAGGAGCTCTCAGCGTGCATCTTACAGGAAGTTGAGTTTATCTGACTCATAAACGTTGCTCAAAGTCGGGTCTGAGCCAAGGGGCTGCACAAAAGGTACGTTCTCTCCTTTGGGCTCAAACCTTTGTTCAGTGTCTGGTTCGGGGGAAGCGTCCTGACCGCCAACATCTGAAACCTGATGAAATCAGGGAAACAAAGAATGGTAACTGGTAAATATACCCCTGGATATCTGGGTCAGGTGTTTGACCACAGTAACCGCTGGTAATGGAGAAGGAGTTAATCACATTTTAGCAGGCTAACACAAATACAGAACCTCAGAAACTCACACTTTGACCTCTGCATTACGTACCGTTGTTCCCACAGAGGGAGTTGTAGGTTTCTTAGAGCCCACAGGAGTGACTGGCTTAGAGGAGGGAGCTGGAGTTGTGGATGGAGCAGAAGTTGGACCTGCAGGTTGATCTGTATCCTGTATTTGGAGTGAGCATAATTAAATGAACCTAGAATCACAATACGGCTGAAGTCGGCCTCTGCCGGCACCAACACACCCGACCTGTGGCCACTGAATTGTGATCAGTTACCTCTACTATTTTGTTCATTGGCTTTCTTAGGGAAATGTCCACAGCTTTATCTTGATTTTTAGTTTCCCCTGTTCTTGTCTGACTTTTGTTTGAATGTATCTGGCAGCAATTTTAAATATTTGTCTGTCCATCACAGATAACCTTTAAAATATTTTGAAAAAACTACTCTGTACCTGAGGCCAATATGCTATGAGGGGTCACTGAGACCACATGCCTTTAAGCACCAAATTCTAATAAGGTCATCTTTTATAATCCAAGCATTTGAGCCAAAGCTGATGCGATTCCCTCTGTGTCTTCCGCAGATATCGCGTTCATAACAAGCGGCAACCTCCATGGGTGAGGGATGAGTCCAGTACAGAAGTGGGAAAACTTGCCCGTCCACAGGACGGCCACTGGAGCCAGGCTCCAAAAGCTTGTTTTGTTTTTCTAACTCGTTCGTTCCTATTTCATTTCTGTTGTTATTGTGCATAATCACGGGCGTGGCCCCTTGGGTGAGACCTGGGCTGGCCTGTCATGCTCTGTGGATGCTGTGACAGCACCATGAGCCCATCCCCAGCTCTGTCTATGCTTCGCCTCTTTGCCCAATTTCAATTTTTGGTTGTACCGGGACTTAGGAGGAGTTGGATATCGGGAAGATGGCGACGAGCGAACCACCCGCTATGAGCCTCTTAAGCACTCTGCACAAACCTATGGGCGACGTCCGGGACGCTACATCCATCTTCATACACAGTCTATGGTTCACCACAAAGGCAAATCTATGAAGGCACAAATAAAACCAACCCCTCCAGCTACAGTCTGTCACCTGATGATGTCATTGTTACTTACATGATAATACACAGCAGGTTGTGCAGCAGTGGTCTGAGGAGCGGACCGGTTCCTTTTTGAAGTCGTCATCTTGCAGCAGCCCCTCCTCTTCACGCACCAAACGATAATCACCAGCAAAGCTATGATCCCAAGTGCAGGAGCCACATATTTGACTTGCTGGGCGGATTCTGCGGGAGGAGACAGACGTCGAAGCTTCAGTGGCAGTTTATTCGCTCATTGACCCTCCCGAGAGAAGGAAAGAGAGGAAAGAGAGGGTCCTCACTGTGTTCGTATTCGTCCCTTGGTACATCTAGTTTCACAACCAGGCCCACGTTTCCCTGAGGGTCTCTGAATGTGTAGACGCCGGTGTCTTGGTGTATCACGTCAATGTGTAGGCCGTCATACTCGAACGACATCCTCCCTCCAAATTTATCTTGGCTTGTTTTCCTGCTGTCCCGTATCACTGTCCAGGTTTCTGTTTCTCCTTTGGGCGTAAACGTCACAGTCCACTTCACCCTCTTCACAGGAACGTTCATGACAACGTAGCCATGTTCCGGTTTCCAGATATTCTCCGTATGTGCTGTGGAAGACAGGAAGCAGATGGTGTGAGCTCTCACACACACACACACACACACACACACACGCACAGCGTATGAGCAGGATGTTGGGTCCTGCCCGTTACCTCTGACCACCAGCAGTATCCTCAACAGTAGCTGGTTGTCGCTGCTCCTGAAGACGTAGTAGCCGGCGTCTGATTGGGTGATGGTGTATATCTTCACGACTATATAAAACACCTGCAGCCGGCTGTCGGCCTGTGGGTTGGTGCGATTCCACACAACCTCTGTCCCGTCGTTACTGAGAGGGCGAGTGAACTCGATGTATTGTGTTTCGGTTGGAAGTTCGTGGCTGAAGATATCCCCGTACAGTTGCTCCACCGTTTTAGTGCAATCTGCAGAGGCACGAGGGGAAAGAAGAGCAACAGACAAAGTTGACTTCATTCATTAGGAGCAGCGCACATATCGGAATACTGGTTTCCATGTGAAGGGTTGGATCATTTCAGTTGATGTCATAGCTGGGGCTGGTCGCCACCTGATTCATGCGGGTTAAAGGTGCAGTGTGTATAGATTTGGTGACATCTATAGGCGGTTGTCATTAAAGCGCAAAAGATGTTTGGTACGTCCACTCTGGGCTACTGTAGAGACATGGAGGCCCCCAAGGAGAGGACCCGCTCCTGATATAGATATACATGTTAGGATCAAGTTACAAAACGAAGTCATACATTTAGGTAATTACACATTCAGAAAAATGTCAGTATCTATTTTTGATCAACTTAAAGAAGTGACAAAAAATGGACTGAAATCTTAGGATTTGAATCTTCATACTGAATCAGGAGTCTTAGGTCTCATTAACCTGTACACACACTGGTGTTCATTGTGTGGTTGATACACACGGAATCAAGTGAAGCAGGTCACTTTAGTGACACGAGTCCCTGAAATGAAATGACCCACCGCTTACTGACAGCACAACCTTCTCACCAGTGATGGTCAGAGTGATGATCTCGTATGTTGGGTCTCCACCAATCGAGACAGAGAACGTTCCGGCGTCGTCTTCTGTCAGTTGAGTCAAACGCAGGGAAGAAAAGTCGTGGACGAGACGTGGGTCCTTTACCTGCGGGGGGTGGGGGTGGGGTGGGGGGGCAAATGAAGACATATGTGTTGATGGCGTCACAGAGCGAAAAGACAGTGAAAATCTGTCCTGCTCCTGATTGAGCTGCAGTAAACCAGTAAACCTGAGGAGCTGCTCACCTCCCCATTGTCCATCAGCAGCTTCCTGTGCTCGCTGCCGCTGCTGCTGTGTGGTGTGAAGTACAGCTGTCCTTGGAATATGGTGGGATGGAACTCATCTGGAAACTGAAAATAGGACCCCGAGCACTGAGATGAGTTCTTAATGACATCAGCTGCACCTGGGATCAGAGGGACAGAGGAGAGGAGGAAGAGGAGGGGGGAGAATTGGCAATTGATGAACAACTGTTGACGAGTAAGTCAATGTAATAACGTCCATGGATGTGAGAACAGGATTTCTAGTCCCACAGGAGGGACTGTTCTGTTTGGTACGATGCAAGTATCATAAAGGTTCTCTCAGCAAATACACATTACAGCTGCATCACTGAAAGAGTTCAAGATGTGCTGCTGCAGGTCACGTGGATCAGGGAGGAGTCCAGACTTAAAAAAAAACAAAAAAAAAACATTCAAATAAAGTTGCATGCTTTTATGTTATTGTAAAACCTGCACTTTTGCATTGTATCTATAGTGTGGGCTTGGACGTCACAGCAGCACTAACCAGTGAAGGAGAGGGCGGTGAGCAGTGGAAGCAGCAACATACTTCTGGAGAGAGAAGAGACAAGAAGAATGGGTTCTGCTGTGATTACTCTTGTCAATGACGCTCCACTGAACAAAACGGCACGTTGATCACAACACAAACAAAGTACAAAGAGGTGAGAGGTTGACTTTACTCACGTCTGACTGTCGCTGGTGGGTCTGTCTTTCTTGAAAAAACAATAAAAAAAGCATTGAGTATTGAGTACGGGGCGGGGCCAAAATTTTTGCAGAGGAGGAGGCACTTTCCTGTCTGCGCAGAGGCTCCGCTTTTTGTGGCCTCACTGCGCATAGGGAGGCGGTCTTTCAGTCAGTCAACAGGGAGCGCCCCTTCACCAGAGGTGTCCTGCAAGGGAAGGATCCACAAAGTCACTCAATGACATCACAACTATGAAGTGTCATACACTTATTTTCCGATTTTGTCAGTACTTAAATCTTCTTAATCAATTTAATCTAACGACTTTTTGACAACAATTGACTGAGAAATGAGTTGATCAAATTATTTTTTGTAAACATCTGCTTAAATGGCACGTGAATCATATAGTTGACTTTGTTAGGCATGTCTCTTCAGTTGTTTATGTTTATTACTGATCAGCATTTACGTTTCATACATTTCAGTTTGATCATCAACTCTATTTATTAAGTTGTTCAATATATTCTGTCACATAGGAAATTTAACAGGATCAATTCTATCATCAACTAAGTGAATTCACTACAATTGATTAGTTATGTACTGTATAATAGTACATACTATATACTATAATAGTAATGTAAGATGTAATGAAATATAAAGCATTGCATTACTCTGGGGTGTACTGTAGGAGTATATGATGTGTCTGATTGAATTGACTGTATTTACAGTATTAGATGTAATAGAATATAAAGGACGGTATTTCTATTCAAGATGTAATGATGATTGAATATTCCGTATTTGCAATACATTAATTGTAGTATAGTATGGTCACTTTATGCATTCCAATATAATATTCGCCAAAAGTGTAGTATTTAGAGTTTGGGATGTAGTGGAGCATAATGGTAAGTAATGGAGTGTATTCATCACATATACTGACGTACTGTTGCATTATGATAAATCCCTTGTAGAGATATTAGATCTAATCCCATGTCACAGATCCCACTTTGTAACATCTGACTCTGCACTACTCTGCGCCAACGACGCATGTAAAGGCGAAGACTACGGCAACGCAGGACGGATTAAGCGTACTAGCGACTGAGAATACCACCTACCCATCGCCATAATAAAAGAAGGACCAGTGCGCATGCGCACCATGCAGGACGTCGTTATCCTCTTACCCTCACCCTCACTCACAAAAAAAAACATCCATCCATATTCAGCGGTGACCTGGTGTCCTCACGTCCTGCAGGTGAGTTCGTGTGGTGTGTGGCATAGTGTGTGTGGAACAGTGTGTGAAATAGCATGTGTGGGTGTATGTGTGTGTGTGTGTGTGTGTGTGTGTTTGTAGGCCTGATGGTCCTCTGCGGCGTTGCTAACGTTGCGGATGGAACATGTAGACACCTGAGTGGACATGATTCAACTGTGGCCGTGTGGGAATGTAGAGACCTGTCGGTTCATGACGTCATGTCAGCTGCTGCACGAGAAATGTCAGAATGTGTATGTGTGTGTGTGTAGATTAAAACTTACATTGGTCTGTCTTCTCAGGGGAAGATGTCCCCCTGTGTCTTACTCACGGCCCTCTTCACCATTCCCCTTGCTGTGGGTAAGTCTGATCTATCCATCCATTCATCCATCCATCCATCCTTTGGATGAATATTATAATTAAAGGTGCAGTGAGTAAGATTCCTCTGGAAATATTACAAAATAATCACATACTGACATTCTCATGAATCTATAATCACCTAAATGGCTTTTTTCCCTATTACACTTAAATGAGCCCATTAATGTATATTTATATGAGGAGCGGGCCCTCTGTTTTTACAGTAGCCCAGAGTGGACATACTAAACGCCGTTTGTGTTTTAATGACAATTGAAGTTGAGCATAGGTTCCGCTGCATGCTCAGAAGGCTGAGGGTGATTGTGTTTTGTGTTTTTTCTAATGTAAACTTAAAATAATTGTGGCCTAATCATGGATCTTTGTGGAGCACCACACTTGAACTAATCCCACAACACAGTAGAGACTCATCGTTTATGAGCAAGCGACAACTTTTACAACTAGTACTATAACAACGAATGCCGTAAGCTTGACTATGACTCATAAAAGTTTAATTATTTAACAAATGTCACATAATACTTATCAGTGAAGTGAAAACATATTGTACAGCTTTAAGTGCCTCACACGTGTAAGTGTCCAATGAAAACCTGGCTGTAGTCTGAGTGATATTTCAGTGGATGTGCCCGTCTGTGCTGGACAAATGTAATGATTCAAGTTCTGCTCCTCTCACAGGTTGGGTCGTACCCGGTGAGTCTGCTGACACATTTCACCACATTTGTCACCAGTAGAGGTTTAAAAAAAAAAATGGGTGAATGACGTCATGTTTTCACTGTCACAGCAGAGAGAGAAGAATTCCTCAAGGTGTGTGCCGGGAAGGAATTCCGCCTGCCGGTGTACTCCACGTCCCGAACGGTGACTTTCACCCCCACCTCAGAGGGACCGAGGCGAGTCCTGCTGGAGAAAACCACAGTGAGTGGACAGTGCACGTGTGTGCGATGGCCTGTGTTTTGTTTTGCACATCCACATGATCTAAACCCACTCACTCTCTGCAGGTCAAGGACCCCCGGTTTGAGTGGACCAGAGACAAGATGCTGGTTCTTAAAGAAGCGACACACAGTGACCAGGGACTGTACGCCATCAAATTCTCCTCTGGATTCACCTACGAGACCGTTCGTCTGATTGTTTCAGGTATGAGACGTTATGTAGATTTAAAAGTATGTGTAAGCACATACCTCTGCGTGACAACAACACAAATCCTTTTAATGTATTAAGTAAAGAAATCCACTTTACTCAATCTCATCATACATCAGTTATTACATTGAAGGTGCAGTGTGGAAGATTTGGTGACCCCTAGGAGGTGAAGCTGCATGTTGTATCCATCACCTCCCCCTCACCCATCTGAGCATGCAGGAGAACCTATGGTAGACTTCAGTTGTCATTAAAATTCAAAAGATATTTAGTATGTCCTCTCTGAGCAACTGTAAAAATGGACCAGCTCCTTATGTAAATATACCTTAGTGGGTTCATTTGAGGGTAATGGAGAAAAATAATCCATTTAGGTGATTATACATTCACATGAAAATGCCAGTATGTTATTGTTTTGAAATAGTTGTAGAAATCCTACTCACTGCACCTTTAATCTGCCGCTGAACCTCCTCTCCCTTCCTCCCCTGCTTCAGAATGCATCAAGTCCTACCACAGAAACTACGGCGAGAACTTTGAGCACGGCATCCCGGAGAACGCCTCCCTCCTGGAGTTCTCCCCCCGCGGCTCTCCGCCGGAGGCCATGCCCATCGTGCTCTGGAACAGGACGGACCCCGGGAGCGGCGAGCCGGGCAGGGGCCGGCTGCTGCGAGCCGGGAAAGTCTGGGCGGCTGAGCGAGTGACACAGATGGACCAAGGCAACTACACCATTCGAGACCTGCAGGGGAAGGTGATGGCCCGCAGCACCCTGACTGTGCGAGGTGAGGGGAGCACAAGAGTGCAACGTTTTCAGAGGCTGACGACGACTTGCTTTTAACTTTGTGATGTAATGTTGTATTTTCCCTCTTTCCATCTGGGTTCCCCTCATACTCCCGCATTGTTTTTCATTTGTCCTCTCCTCTCTCTCCCTCCACCCTCCCTCGTACGGACGCAGGGCATTCGTATAATGTCACCCGCTTTAGCAAAGAGTCTCTAAACCTGCCCCTCTTTCTCCCCGTACATCATGTCCACCTCATTTTCACCCCGACCCGTCAGCCCGATCAGTCCTCCCTGGGCCCTTTCGACCCCAAGCCCCCTCGCGGCCCCGTGCAGCTCATCCGCGAGGGCCAAATTACCGACCACGACTTGCGCTACAGGGGCCTCATCTCCCTGGGCAGAAATGGGAGTGTCAACGAGGTCGTCATCATGAGACTGAACTCGCGGCATGATGGGATGTATGAGATTAGAGACGGGGACGGCAACCTGGTGTCCTCCACCGTCTTGCAGGTGATTGGTAAGTGTTTCCTTTTTGTATCGGGATCTTTTCACCTGTCCGCGGTCGCTTCCTCTCAGTGGTCTGTCACACCTCTGCCTTTCAGAGAGGGGGGCGAGATGGCGAGCGCTCCTCAAGTCCATCACTGTTCCCTCTGGGATGTTTGTGTCACTGGCCGGTTTCATCCTGTTCATGAAGCGCTACCCAAACTGCAGCCTGTCGCAGATCATCTCCGGCCTCCGAGTGAACCGCACGCCTGCGGCCAACCCGCCCAGAGTGAACATCCAGGTGATGTTTCGCTGCAGCATGTAACTTCCCCATTAGCTGTCACTTCATCGTACACGTGCAGCTGCCTTCACTGCTGCTCCACAGTAACTGTGTTTTGCATTTGACACTGTCCTCAGTGGATCGTCACTGTAATATGTGCAATCAGCATCGTTCAATCTTGAGTTTGTGTGTGTGCAGGACTACAGTCAGCCCAGCTCTGAGCCCTCAGGCCACTACAGTCACCCTCAGCAGCCTGGAACACCCAGGAAATGGAGCCCGAGAGGGAGTCCTGCTCACACTGTAAGTCTGATGAAAGGCAGATGACGGAGTTGTTTTTCCTCTGTCCCATTTTTCATGCATGTGTTGTACATGGGCTTTATTTTCATTTCCTAGAGTTACTCTCCAGTCAGACCCGGGACTCCGAGATCTGAGAACCAGGGAGCGCACAGACTGGCAGCTGGGAACTCCCCTAGTCGCAACTCAACCACTGAGGTAATACAACTCTACACTCAGACTGTTTGTGTGTGTGTGTATTTGCAGGTGGTAGTCATGGCCTGTAAATAAAGATGGATGACAATAGAGATGGTAGTGAGACATACCCGTCAGTGTCAGCTTGTCAATCATTATGTTTTGCTTTATTTAAAAAAAAATTCAAATCTAACTTGGAGAAAACCCTAAAATTAGATGCACCAAATCTGTTTATGACCAGGATGTATGAGATCTACTACAGCTGACCAGCAGGGGGCGGTGGTGACACTTACAGCGTTATCTACAGTCACATATTCAGATCATCTCTGAACACACGTCTTCATTCCCTCCCCGCAGAACACAGCTAATGAGGAAGAGAGAAGGATTTCCTTCTCGATGCCCGGGGCCTCGGACTGCCTCCACTCCTCTGATGACTGCATTCAGTTCCGGATCAAGAAAGACGGAGATCAAACGAGATCGAGCATTTCACAGGAATACTTTTCCGCACTACCCCTGGACAACAACACGTCTGAAGCCTGCGGCATTTACACCTCAGACAAACTGAACTTCTAACAGAGTCCGAAGAGAACCGAGGGAACAGGAGGGTTGAGGTGTTGACGAACAAAAAGAGAAAATCTCACATGTTGCCTTTTTCATCTTTAATGGTTTAGTTTCGACAGTGCATGTTACCCCCCCCCAATTGAATATTTTCACGAGTGAAACCTTCCTGTCTCATGTCACACACATCTTGTCACTGGTTGATGGAACTCCCAGAGGCTCCTGCTGTTACCTACCTCCAGACCCTCAGGACTATTATTGCCTGCACAGTACCTGTTGTGTGAGTGTTTGTGTGTGTGTGTGTGTGTGTGTGTGTGTGTGTGTGTGGCATGCGAACTCTGGGGCAGTGCAGGCATTAGAGTAGTGAGACAAGCGTCTCAGCACTGTACAGTCATGTTCCATCGTGATAGTAATCGTTTCTCCTGACAACCATCAGTTTTCATGTTGAATACTGTATCTGTGCTGCGCTCGAGTGATTCTCACAATGATGTATAGTATATTAACCCTCGATAAGAATAGTAGTGGTTATGTGACATGTAAGTAATTCCACCAAATACTTTAACTGCCTGTCGCTCTGAAATAAATGCAAAAGATCATCGACAAATCTTTTTAGGAACTAAAGGAGTGGAACTGCTGCTGGTGATATTTTTGTTATATAAGAATATCAGACAAAAAATGTGGACCATTTTTAACATATCCACGATGTTGTACGAAAAATTACATTTAAAACAAGTTTGTTTGGCTGAAGATTATTTTTCAGTTGAGTCTGCGATTCTTTGAGTGTTTGATGCAGAAAATACAAACCAAACAAAAACTTTTTATCTATTAGAATTATTTTTTTTAAAACCTGTTGAGGGCTTTCACATAACCCAAAGAAAAAGGCGTGACATTTTATTGTGGATCCATATCAAATTGAAATAATTCACCACTGTGATTTGGAGAGACAGTGACTTAAATATTATATATCTAAATACTGGCATGGAAAATGATTTCACCAAGAATCTTACACAGTGGACTGTGAGGAAGGATTCCTGGTGAAGAGGATGATCTGAGTCACCAGCTATGAACCACAACTCCGGTCAGAGAATTGATCCCAGAAGTTATTTATCAGAGATTGGAACAAGAGGTAGAGAGGGTGAAGTAGAGAGAATTCAAAGTTACGTGAAGGGTGTTTCCTATGGGCTTCTTCATGAGGGTGATCCGGGGGGAGAATTCCTATAGAACACTTGACTGTGTAGTGTATTATTAACCTTCACTTATACACCTTTGGTCTAAGGAGCAGAGGTGCTATAATCTTGTTATGGTATGTTGCCTATTATGATAAGTTGCCTATGATGTGTTCTGAGGCACCATGTGGACTTTTCATGGACCTTTAATCTGTATTTTTGATGTTGAATGTTCATCCGTACAACTTGTTTAGATTTTCAATATTCAGAATGGTTTGTTCAGCATGTTTGTTTGTCATTTTATTATAAATAATACTTTTTCCCACTTTCGTGTGTTTGTGGGCCCAAACTGTTGATACAATTGATCAACAAAGTGAAGAAAAATAAGAGTCAAGTTGTGCTTGAAAAAGATACCAAACATGCATGTGAATGCCATGTGTTTTGGGTCAGCAGTGACGTTATTTGGGCGTTAGGGGGCAGTGCCACATGCTTGGGCTCTTGCACGCTCCGCTTGAAGCGAGGCGTCGAGGAAGAAGAGGCCTAGGCTGTAACGGCAATGAAAGGACGGCGTGTTACTTCTCAATTGAGTAAAACAAGTTAAGTGTTGTTGAGCGGGAAGAAGCTCACTCGAAGCAGTGCGAGCGGTCTTTCGATTTTTCATAGCCTCTGTGGACTGTGTCGGGAGGATGTCTTTGGTTTGTGCAAGTAAGTCGAGTTGAATTCATTGAAATGACGGGAGGTTGTGCGGGCAGGTTAGCTAGACTGCGCGCTAATGCTACTAGCTAACGTAGCTAACGTTAACGGCCATGCAGTGCCGCCTTCTGCCTCTGCCGGCTGCAGACCCCCATTATGCTTTGTGATTGTCTCTTTGGCGGTTTGTGTAAGAGGAGGCTGTGACCAGTTATTATCATTGTTCTTCGCACAGTTTCCAGCGAGGTGCCGGAGCACCCATGCGTCTCCCCCGTGTCCAACCAGGTCTTCGAGCGCAGGTTGATCGAGAAGTACATCGCGGAGAATGGGACGGACCCGATGAATGGACAACCTCTGTCCGAGGAGCAGCTCGTAGATATCAAAGGTGAACCGGAGTGTGCTTCTCGGTTTGTGGTGAACACAGCAAACCAATTCTACCGGAGTTTACCTCCGACCTCAGTATGAATGGATAGCTAACCGGAACTATGAAGTCAATAGCCGATCTTTAAGAGAGATTCCACAGTTGAAGATATTCCAGTATCGATCTTAACTTACTTGGTCATGGCTCATCAATGCACTGTATATAACGGCTGTTTATTGGTGCAGCAGTTATTATGTACATCACTGGTCTGGCTGAGAATAAGCTTCATGATAGATGTATTATCAGTATTATTACTACTGTTTATCAGTTGAAGGCCCTAAACACCCCTGTGGTCCTCATAACTGTGCAGTAGAAATAGTGGAATGGTTTGTAATAAGTTTTAGTCTGTTGAATCATTAATGTGTAGTTGGTGCGGAGTTGATTTGAGTGTTGGAGCCTAATTATACTTTTCTATATTGTATGGTAAGTACTATTTTACACTGACAGTAGTTCCCAAAACGAATGTTCTTGGTGACTGAATATTAAAACAAACAAAAAAATTGTATCCTTGTTAAAATGTGACTTTTCCATTTTCTAGTGTCCCATCCCATTAGACCAAAGGCGCCATCCGCAACAAGCATTCCTGCCATTCTAAAGTCCCTTCAAGATGAGTGGGTAAGAATGATGAGCCTTCAGTCGTCTTAGCAATAAAGTCCTCCACTGAATTAAACTGCAGACAATTGCAATGCAAACATTAAAGCCACACCAGAATAAAAAGATCCAGCTAGATGATTGCTAAAGAGCTTGTTGTGTGTTAATGTCTTTTTTCTCTTGCAGGACGCTGTCATGCTCAATAGCTTCACCTTGCGGCAGCAGCTGCAGACGACTCGCCAGGAACTGTCTCACGCCCTGTACCAACACGATGCCGCCTGCAGAGTCATTGCTCGTCTCACTAAAGAGGTCACCGCTGCCAGAGAGGGTGGGTTCAGTGCTCCCCACTGTTGATTGTATCACCGCCTGAAGTGCAAACATTTATATCATCTTCTCCTCTAACGTCTCGTAATGAAGTTTTCTCCTGTGGTCTGTTTCTACCTTACAGCTCTTGCCACACTTAAACCCCAAGCTGGATTGGTTGCCCCGCAAGCAGTTCCTGCCTCTCAGCCGACTGCAGCAGTGAGTGATCCGGCGTGGAACTCAGAATTGCTTCGTAGCTTCTTCACCCATCATTGCTGATTACTGTGTCTGTTTCTGCCCTTGCAGGGTGCCGGTGGAGAGCCCATGGAGATCAGTGAACAGGTGGGAATGACCCCGGAGATCATCCAGAAGGTACGCTGTTACTACTCCAGTCTTTATTTAAAAGCCTTTAAAAATATATATATTCTAGAAATCCCAAAATATAACTCGATGTTCTTTCTTTTCGTAGCTCCAAGACAAGGCCACCATCCTCACCACAGAGAGGAAGAAGGTATAATATTCATCTGCCTAAGTTGCCTGTAGCTCCAGTAATATTTTATTGTTTTGGACTGAAACACTATCTTTAATGTTTAAACACTCTAACAGTTGTGCTTTATCTCTCTCCTAGAGAGGAAAGACTGTGCCAGAGGAGCTGGTTAGAGCTGAGGACCTCAGCAAATACCGCCAAGTGGCCTCTCATGCCGTAAGTATACGATTCTGTGCTTCAAGTGTCAATTGCTTGTACTCATTTTGGCTCTGGAGGCTGGGGCATGTCCACACCGTCGACACAGTTTTCTTCTGTTGCCCTCAGGGTCTTCATAGTGCCAGTGTTCCTGGGATCCTGGCTCTCGACCTGTGTCCCTCAGACACCAACCAAGTGCTCACTGGTATGTTGAACTAATCCTTTTTATTTTGACCTTTTTGACACAACTTCCTGTCAGTAGATGCTAATCTCCCCTGTGTTCCTCCAGGTGGAGCTGATAAGAACGTGGTGGTGTTCGACAAGAATGAGGAGCAGATCGTGGCGACTCTGAAGGGCCACACGAAGAAGGTCACCTCTGTCATCTACCATCCATCTCAGGTAACTTCATTTTAAAAGCCTGAAGCAGGGTGAAATACTGCATCCTCAAGTGAAACAATACATTTGAACACATGGTTTTATTTTTGTAACACTTCTGTCTTCCTATTCTCCACAGTCTGTGGTCTTCTCTGCTTCTCCAGACACCACCATACGCGTGTGGTCCGTCACCGGAGGAAACTGTGTCCAGGTGATTCGTGCCCACGAGGCCGGTGTCACTGGACTCTCCCTGCATGCGACCGGGGACTATCTGCTCAGCTCCTCCGAGGATCAGGTATGTTTGTAAGATATGATTAGCAGACCCTGCGCATGATCAAGTTGTACATGTTGTTGAAACTATCATACAGCTCTAATATCACTTTTATTTTTATTACCCTCTTAGTACTGGGCCTTCTCTGACATTCAGACCGGAAGAGTCCTCACCAAAGTAACTGATGAAAGTGCCGGCTGTGGTAAGTGCGTCTCCACTAACGTGTGTCCGACGGATTAGATGAGTTGTCCTCCAGATGGTAATGTTTCCGTTTGCTCTCTGCAGCTCTCACCTGTGCTCAGTTCCACCCCGACGGTCTCATTTTTGGCACCGGTACTGCCGACTCTCAAATCAAGATTTGGGATCTGAAGGAGCGCACCAATGTGGCCAACTTCCCTGGGCACTCGGGTCCCGTCACCTCCATCGCTTTCTCTGAGAATGGATACTACCTGGCCACAGGTAACAACCATCACCAGCCTTTCTTCTTCTTTTTTTTTCATTTTTTACACACCGATTTAAAATCCTCCTGAGAAGCTAAGGAACAAACAGTTGTTGATTTTCAAGAACATATTATTGACTGAAGTATCTCCAGTCTTCATATTACCTCTAAAGTGCGTTGACATACAGTATGTGGGGTTGTGTCTTCCAGGGGCCCAGGATAGCTCTCTGAAACTGTGGGATCTGAGGAAACTGAAAAACTTCAAGACCATCACTCTGGACAACAACTACGAGGTAAAATGGAAAAAAAAAAACTCTGCAGAGTAGACAAAACTACAACTTTGCCTTTTATAGTTGTGTGTCTCTACACATGAATTACACATAAGGAGAGCTAGCTTCAGTGTCTGACTCTGGTTGTCAGCCTTTCATTTTACTTATATATGCAATTGAAATAGAAGAGAACCAAAGTTGAGTAGTTAGTGTAATTTTTGCATAACGTTTTAAATGTGTACTTCTAATTCAGCAAAGTCATTTGACACCACTTGTGTTGCACTCTAAAATTACCATGGAGACGTGTAATAGTTTATATTGTGCACTGCATTTGCTCCAGACCATCATAAAATGATTACGTTTTGTTATTGTGTCTTCATAAATGTTTAATTCAGTTTGTTGTTATGTCAGAAACCATGTTGTGAATGTAATATGATTATTTGGGTGACCCAGCATCCTGTGATAAATTCGAACCAAATGTTATCTGTTTCAGGTGAAGTCGCTTGTGTTCGATCAGAGTGGTACCTACCTCGCTGTAGGAGGCTCTGACATCCGTGTCTACATCTGCAAGCAGTGGTCTGAGGTGCTCAACTTCACAGGTGAGGATCTGAAATGTCTTTTAAGACTTGGTTCACTTGTGATGTTTGTTCTGAAACTATTTCTGTATTTATTCATTTTTTTTACCTTTCTAACCGCAGACCACACAGGGCTGGTGACTGGAGTGGCCTTTGGAGAAAACGCCCAGTTCCTGACCTCTGCTGGAATGGACAGAAGTCTCAAATTTTATAGTCTGTAGAAAAATGTACATTCAAGGTGAGAAGAGGAAGGTGAGGTCTGTTTGAGCTTGTCTATATCCTGGACACATACTTATCTCAGACTTGTACTTTTTAGGATGAGAAATGACAAAAAAAAAAAAATCACATAATCGGTTCTTACTTTGCTTCTTTAGTGTGTTAGTTGTCATGCCCAGGAAACAAAGCTCACAAAACACAGTACAGAATGGCTTGGAATACAACATCTTTGTCCTTAAACTATAAATAATGTGGAGTGAGATGCAGAAGCCTGTGTAAGTCTGATTTGGCTGCAGTTTTACTCTAATTCTTTGTTATTGTGGGGTTGGGGGGTGTCTGAAATTGTCGATACAACTCTGTTGTTGTACACTATCGGACTGTATGTGGTGTAACAAAAAAACCTTTGCTATAAAGTAGACCAGCTTCTTTACCGTGAAATCATCCATAGTGAACAACACCTCAGCAGAGCAAACAATGAATCGTTCTCTGTGACAGATTTAGTCTCGTCTCCCCCATTTTCATTTCCTGTTTCATTTGTTCCATTTTTACTTATTTCTTTTGTCCAACTGTATACTTCCCGTTACTTGTTTTACCAGTCGCACTGCTGCCCTTTTACAATAAAATATCTTTTGTATTGCTATTCATGTGTTTGTCAGTTGTAGACGTGCTGTCTTACGAAAAGAAAAGATTTCATTGCCTCCTTTTTACGATAATTGAAAAGTTCACAGACTCGGCGAGCTCACATCTGTCAGAGTATTAATATTTGATCATCTTTCATGTCTTCAACTGTCATTGTACATGTGTAGTTCAGGTTCTGAACATGCTCAGTGAGCGAGCTTTTCACTGCAACAGTCTTGGTTAAACTGAGTATGAGTTATTTTCATAGTTTGGATATTCCAATGATGCAGGAATACAAATCTCATTTAATAAACATTGTTATGCCGATTAACTTAAAGGTATTAAAGTTTTTGTAAATGTAATTGAACAATTTTCAACACAACAATTTTGCTGGTTCAGCTTTGAATTCATAACCGAGGATAAACCCCGGTTTGCATTTGTGACCTCTCGTGGAAGATTTGCATGTTGCAGCTGAATACACTTCACACAATCATTACTTTCCAGACATTGATTGGAAACCTATGATGGTACTAAGACATGGGAAATATTTTGATTTGTATTCGGGACCATGGTGAGAAACAAGGTGGTGTGGGGTGTAACATGCTTTACAAGGCTCAGTCTGGGTCATTGTTTTGTCCTCCCATTTTTTAAAATAGAAACAAGAAAATACATCCAAATTCTGCACACTGGATTTTTAAAACTGATTGTAGGACAATTATATTTTTGACTGTTTTTTACATTGATGTTTCTCAGTTAACACAAATGAAAATAGAATACTCACGGACTGAATACAAACCAGACGGAACACGAAATTTTGAGGTAATATGTAAATGAATTGCAAATGAATGAATAAAACAGGAAACGCCAGGAAACAAAGTCTGTCAACAATAACATTCATTTTCAAGTAGATTTTTTGCCGTCTCAAGAATTTTTAAACATGTCAATATATCATTCGGAAAATCATTGAACTTGAGCTTAAACTTGGAAAAATATTTGAAATCAAATCCAGAATGTATTTAGTTGATTAATTCGTGGAACTGTGGGTTTTCAATTCATTGTAATGTTTTCCGTGTCAATAAAGTTGCAATGGAGATTTGAAAAAACGCGTCAGCTGTCACGTGAGACTCGAGTAACGTGACTTGGTGAAACAGGAAGCCGGAGTCAGTGGAAGAAACTTCTCACAAATACGCCCGCTTCATGGTCCCCTCTCAGCGGTACTCTGTCTTTCTGTCACCGGGGTGTCCGTCGCTTCCAGGCCGGGACAGGGTGTGAGTGCAGCGGCTCAGAGTCCAGGGGACATTCGGGGTCTCGCCGGTGAGATTTGATGTTCTGTTTGTGTAGCTGTGCTGACATGTGGCTTGTTTTTCTGTCTTCTCTCCCCCACCGCTTTAATTTAATTTCCTCGCACTTAATTGACGGAGAGTTGTTTTTCATTTCATGTGAAATTCTTTCGTTATGAGGTGAAAACAAAGATTCTTTCTTTAATTAGACACAAAGACAAAACTCTGCCCCAGTTTGTGTTTCCGAAAAGGTCATTATTAATTCAAAATAACGTGAAACTTTATTTTTTAAAGCAATTTTCCTTTGAACACTCTATACATTTTAATGTTACGTTTTTACGTTCACTTGATATGATGCATTCAACTCTACATGCAGCCTGATGTGACCAGATCATTAAATCAGAGCTGCTCTAAATCACTTTCATTTTTAATTGACACCCTGAGGATCACTTCCCTCTCCCTGCACCTCTTCCCTTACACAAACTGTATGTAGCCTGAAGTATTTAGAAGTGGCATCTAGTGGTGAAGTTGTTTACTGCAGCAGAATACAGTGCCAAAGGCAATATTTATTCTATTTCATAATTCACATTTGAAGAAAGGCTTTCACTGCTCTGGTTCCAGTTGATTCAAAATGTAACAATTTGAATTCAATCTCCCAGTTACACCAACTCATGTTGTTTCGGCGCTTCATTGTCGTATAAATGGTATTTTGAATAAACCAGTCTGGTGTGATTGTCAGGGGAGTTCTTCAACAGCATCTAAAACTGTCATCTTGTCACAGTGGCAGTAACATGGCTCAGTAACTCTGGAAACTCCATCTGGTCATCGAGGTCAGGACTCGACTTCACACTTCCCATTTCTCCAGTTTCAGCTCATGAGCGCCTGAACCGTCGCTCACTTGTTTTTATTGACCTGAAGTGAAACAGGTGGACTTCTGTGAAACGCTGCCTCTCTTCACTTCTCCATTCATCATCGCCCGCTGTTTGACATCCAGCTGCCGTGCCTCATTGTGTCCTCGCTGTCTTGCAGGCCACGATGGGCTCCATGTTTCGCAGTGAGGAGGTTTGCCTGGTGCAGCTCTTCCTTCAGTCCGGATCAGCCTACAACTGTGTCAGTGAGCTCGGTGAGCTCGGCCTGGTCGAGTTCAGAGACGTGAGTCGCTCTTACACTTGTATTGTATTTAATTTAATTTAATTTAATTTTTTACTTTTTTACATTTAATTCTACAGATGTGGCCGGAGACCCCCCACAGGCTTAGAGTGCCCGAATGTGGTCGAAATGTAAAGACTATAAAGTTTTTCAAAGCACAAGCTGCATGTGACGATGGCCACACCTGGAAAGAATGAGTCATTTTGTAATTCACAGCAGAATTAACACATCATGTCCGACTTGCTGTTGCTCTTCTTATTTGCTGGCGCCACCTGCTGTCTCAAAAACACGACAGCAGACGATTGTCCCCATCATTTGTGGCTGTGGTCTACAGGTCTTATCGGAGCACGTCCCGCTGTGACGTGCACGTGTGAAGGGAGAACTGCAAAGAGAGTCCAGAGCCAATGATCCAGACAAACACTTTTGAAGAGACATCAGTAGGATGTTTGAATGAAGCCTTGTGAGGACACTGCAGTGAAATGCCTGGAAAACAGTGTGGGGATGATTTGAGAAAAAAAAAAAAAAATAATAACTAGGATGGAAAAGGAGGTTCCACACATGTAGTGTGAACTGATTGGCAATAATTGATTTTCTGTAGCAGAGTGATTGGTTATGTCCTTCCTCATGCACAAGCCTATAAGCCCGGAGTTGACCCACCTGATCTCCGCTCGGTCACCGTGAAGCGCCAACAATGAGTGAGCGCATTTCCTCATCCCTCTTTTTCCCTCTGATTCCAGTTAAACCCGAACGTGAACTCCTTTCAGAGGAAGTTTGTCGGCGAGGTCAGACGATGTGAAGAACTGGAGAAAACCTTCAGTGAGTGATATCAGCTCATCGCCTCCCGCGTTCGGCGTCCATTCTCAGGCTGCCCTCTCTAAACCTTTCCTGTTTCCCCCCCTCAGCTTTCCTAGAGCAGGAGATCAATCGCTCCATGTCCCCACCCTTGCAGGGGCCCCTCCCTCCTCCGTGTCCTACACCCTTCGCCCCCCAGCCCCGGGAACTTATCACCATAGAGGAGGAGAGCGAGAGGCTGGCCCGAGAGCTGAAAGAGGTGAGACAGTAAGATAGCAAGGATTATTATTATTATTTTTTTTTATTATTATTATTATTATTATTATTATTATTATTACATGACTAGAAACATGTGTTTGTGTCTCTAGGTGTCCAAGAACAGAGACAGTCTTCGGGCTCAACTGACCCAGCTCTGTCAGTACCGTGGTGTCCTGACCAGAACCCACTCTCTAACGGCCTCACAGGTGACTCACGCTACAACCCATAATAAGACCTCACGTTACGCTAGAGTTCAAGAGGCGCTAAAATGGGGCTAGTTTGAATATGGCCCCTCCACTCCTGTGTGGCATTCACAGTTTGAGCTGGAACATTCAGGGTTTGCGTTGTAGTCTGGACAGGAGGAAACGTAGACGTTTGGAAATGATACCATAGATGCCAACATCCTCTAACCTTCAGGTGCACTCAGGACGCCACAGTTATCCATCATCGTTTTTAATTCTCACAGTTTATGACATATATTTAGTGATATCATGTCAGCACAATAATCGTAAAACGGGTCCATCCACTCCCACATGCGCATTGGACACGAAGTGGTCATGTGATGTATGACAGATGGGGACAGAGGTGATGGTAAACACAGAGGTACGGATCTCTCCATAGTTCCTGCCTTGTTCCAATGCACCACAGTGAACAAGCTGACTCAACCCCCACTCCTGTCTTCTCCTAGGCTCCTCCCCCTGTGCTGGAGAGCCACGGTCTGTTTGACAACCGCCAAGACGTCCGTCTCAGGTAAGTTCAGATCTTTCGCAGGTTTTCAAAGTTTCCTCTTTGCCGACATTCCTTTGTTTGACCTGTCTTGACCTGTGCCTTCTTCAGTTTTGTGGCAGGAGTGGTCCATCCTTGGAAGGTGCCCTCATTTGAACGGTTGCTATGGCGCGCGTGTCGCGGTTACATTATTGTGGACTTCAGAGAGATGGAGGACCGCCTGGAGCACCCGGACACGGTAAGAGACGGACGCGGTGGAGTTTGAGAGCAGGACGCTTTGCCCCTGATGTTGTCTTCTTATCAGCCGTTTCCTCCGTCGTCACTCACAGGGGGAAATGGTCCAGTGGACGGTGTTCCTCATTTCCTTCTGGGGAGAACAGATCGGGCAGAAGGTTAAGAAGATATGCGACTGGTGAGGAGAGCTGGGCCACCGGTTAGATTTCCACGGATTCCCGCGGTGTCTGTTCAACCTGCTGAAAGAATCCTTTCGTTCTCCCTCCGCACAGTTTTCGCACACAGACATTTGCGTATCCTGAGAGCATGGCGGAGAGAGAGGACATTCTACAAGGACTTCAAGGCAGAATCGAGGACATCAAATCAGTAAGTGTTGTTCTGTCGGTGAAGGATATTTGTTTTTGTTTTTTCCCCGGTTTCCGCTCCGAAACAAATGGAAGCATCGCTCTGTGTTTTCTCGAAACGGCGCTTTTCATCCTCCGCTCTCCTCCGTCCGTCAGGTGTTGTCCCAGACCGAGGCCTTCCTGCAGCAGCTGCTGATGCAGGCGGTGGCCGTGCTGCCTCAGTGGAAGGTGCGGGTGCAGAAGTGCAAGGCCGTCCAGTCGGTGCTGAATCTCTGCAGCCCCTCCGTCACCGACAAATGCCTCATAGCCGAGGCCTGGTGTCCCGTTGGCAAACTGCCGGAGCTGCAGAGCGCCCTCAGAGAGGGGGGGGTGAGCAATAGCCCAATAAGTAGCAAACGTCTAAAGTGTTCCACTTCCTTATTTCTAACTGAGCTTCTTCTCCATCCTCAGAGGAAGAGTGGAAGTGGGGTCGACTCGTTCTACAACCGCCTGCCGTCCTCCACCCCTCCACCCACCTTGTTCCCCATCAACTCCTTCACAGCTGGTTTCCAGAACATCGTGGATGCGTATGGCGTGGCCAGCTACCGCGAGGTCAATCCAGGTGCGATTAATGGGAAGGGGGGGGGGTCAAAAGGGACGTGCAAATATGATGAGACCAATCTTTAAATGTGTTGATTTATGTGTTGCCCCTCAACAACCAATGTTCAGCCACATCAGCACAATGTTTTGACCTCGTCTGTTCTCTGCAGCGCTGTTCACAATAATCACATTCCCCTTCCTGTTCGCGGTGATGTTTGGGGACGTGGGTCACGGTCTGCTCATGACCGTGGCCGCGCTCTGGATGGTTCTCGAGGAGAAAGACCCCAAACTGAAGAGTAACAACAATGAGGTCATTCAGACACTCTTGCAAAATACATACGTACACGTACAAGACTTGTGGATTCATTTGATCTGATTATCATTCACATCATCCTCAGTCTCTTTTTTTTTTTCATAATTAAAAAAAGTAAACAGCATTAAAGCTGAAGTGTTCAGAGACTCTTTTGACCTTGTATAGAGCAAAGTGAAATTAAATCCCCGATGTGTGTGTGTGTGTGTGTTGTAGATCTGGAGGATGATGTTTGGAGGCAGGTATCTGATTCTGCTGATGGGACTCTTCTCCATCTACACGGGGGCCATTTACAACGAGTGCTTCAGCAGAGGCCTCAGCACCTTCGGCTCATCGTGGCACGTGGGGCCCATGTTTGAGAACAACATATGGAAGTGAGACATGTCCATGTTTCATAGTTTATGTCCTGACAAGTATAATCTCCCTGTCCACCTGACCGCTGTGTCCTCACCTCCAGTGCATCCGTCCTGGAGGGCAACCAGTACTTGTCCATGGACCCAGTCGTGTCCGGCGTTTTCACCAGTCCTTATCCGTTCGGCATCGACCCGGTCCGTCCGTCGGAGTTTTTCTCTGTAGTGTTCTCCCTCTCGTCTCTTTCCCCTGCATCACTGAACCCACGTGTCCGTGTCGTCGTCAGGTGTGGGGCATGTCCAACAACAAGCTGACTTTCCTCAACCCGTACAAGATGAAGATGTCGGTGATAGTTGGCATCATTCACATGACGTTTGGAGTCTGCCTGTCACTCTTCAACTACGTGTAAGTAAGCGCATCAAAGGTATCTGGTGTGCGCTGTAAATGAAAAGTATGACCCTTAAGGTGAGGAATGTAGATCTTCTTTGATAATACAGTCTCATGGATGGATGTGTGTTGAAGTGTGTTCAGACCTGAATGTTTACACCAGTTCCGGGCAAGTCCTGTTTTTCTCTGGTCTGTAACTCACCGTGTTTCTCGTTTTCTACCTCCCTCTTTCTTCAGGCACTTTGGCCAAATCAGCAGTGTGTTTTTTGTGCTGATCCCCGAGCTGTTCTTCATGATCGCTCTGTTCGGTTACCTCGTGTTCATGGTGGTCTACAAGTGGATCGCCTACACTCCTGCCCAGTCCAAAATGGCTCCCAGTATACTCATCCACTTCATAGACATGTTCCTCTTCACAGAAAACCCTGACAACCCGCCTCTCTATAGGGGACAGGTGTGTGTGTGTTTTCTCTTTTTTATTCATGATCAGAATATATTCAGTAGGTAATGTCGCAGCATGGCTGTTGTTTAACATGGATGGAGTGAGCAGCTGGTCTCTTTTCACTCATGTGCAGGGAGTGGTGCAGAAGGTCATCGTGGTTCTGGCTCTGTGCTCGGTCCCGGTCCTTCTGCTGGGAAAACCAATGTGTCAGTACTTCTCCTTTAAGTTAAGACGACGTCAGATGGTGAGTGTGTTTGAGCGAGGAGTGTTCTTGAGTGTCCTTCAATGGGACCGGAATTGTAAAATAAATGTAAACATGTTAGTCTGACTGAAATCATAGTAAAAGTTTCTTGAAGTTTGTCCAACGCACCCAAATGTTGAGACTGGGAGTAGAGTTACGTTTAACATGTGCACAGTCAGTATGTCTGAGCTTCTCTGCACATGCTGCACGGATGGTGCTCAGGGTCCAATTCACCACTTGACATGGTGCCATTTTGTCTCAAGCTAACTGTTGCTAACTCAGTTGTTGTTGATTTTGGAAGTAATAGTACAAAACTGTAAAGATAAGTCTACTAACTATGCATGTAAATGCAGCGAGTGAACTCCTATGAGTCCAGCAATAAACAGTTTGGAATGTGATGCATGAAACTGCACAGAGGCGATGCTAGTTTTTGGGCACAATGTCCTCAGGGGGAAGACAGACGTCCACTTGTGGCAGACGATGGCTCCATCAACACGCAACAGGGGGAGGTGGATGCCGACGGTGGAGAGGAGGAGGTGAGGGACGAGCAATGACTTCACTCATGTCCAAGTAACAGATTGTGTTTGGTTTGGTGTTCACTCTGCCGTCCTCGTCAGTTTGATGTCGCAGACGTGTTCATGCACCAGGCCATCCACACCATCGAGTACTGCCTGGGCTGCATCTCCAACACGGCCTCTTACCTCCGACTCTGGGCACTCAGTCTGGCGCACGCACGTGAGCGATGCGCACATTCTCACACGCACGAATGTTCACCCTCACATGATGCTGAGACGCAGACAGACTTCCTCTAAAATCTTAAACATTCTTAGCTGGATATTTATAGATGTGACAGCTTCGCTCCCCATGTGATTCCACAGAGCTGTCAGAGGTGCTGTGGGTGATGGTGATGCGTATCGGCCTGAAGTGGGAAGGCTACGTGGGAGCGGTTATCATATGTGTGGTTTTCTTCTTCTTTGCCATATTGACTGTCTCCATTCTGCTGGTAATGGAGGGACTTTCAGCTTTCCTTCACGCGCTCCGTCTGCATTGGTAAGGATTAGAGGAGGGTTAAGGCCAGCAGGCCCCGTTCAGACCTGAACCACCTATAAGGACCTGTGTGTAAAGTCCAAGAGATATTATTTCCAGTTTTAATTGGGAGAAAACAAATACGTAATAATTCTGCTGGTTATTTAAAAAAATTAAACAAACAGTTATAATCATAACACTGACCCAGGGTCCGTCTCTTGCAGGGTGGAGTTCCAGAACAAGTTCTACAGTGGGACAGGATACAAGCTGTGCCCTTTCTCCTTCTCTGCTCTGATCAACGCAGCTGCTCCGATTTGATCGGCCAATAATGACTCAGCATTGCTGAACGGTCTCGATTGACCTGCATATTCACAACTCGGACTGCAACCCTGCAACAATGTCTCCGACGTAACTGTGGTATTCTACTGCCCGTGGCCAATGAAACAAATGAAGTGTACTTGACTTGATACAGTGATCCTGATGGTTTCGACTGTTATTGTTGAGAAACGGCCCTTAAGCATATATATGATCAGTTATGATGAAATGAAATGAAGAAGGTTTAGATGCCATTGCAGAATGTTTCTCACTGTGTAGTGTAATGCATAATTACAGCAGCTCAATTGATCCTAATCGTTGATTTCACAGTATTGATTTCAAGTTAAAGCCATCAAAGGCATGTGATTGAATGAATCTCCTCTGCAGCTAAAGGGAACATGTGGTTGTCAGAATGTGCAGTAGCCAGCAGGTCCTATAGAATCATGCCATTGTTGCTCATGAGCCAAAGGTACTTTCCACTCATTGTCATGTCTTCCAAGCACAAACACACTCAAGCGGTATTTATTGGTAGTCAAAGTTTTTCATGTGCCTTACTGGGACCAGCGCTCGTTTACATTATGAAGTCATATGGATGAATAACAGCATTAATTTATCATCAACAATGTGTCTTTTTTTTCCCTGCAGGTTTGCACTGTAAAATCTTACAAAAAAATTAAAACAGTTTCTCTTGCTTTATCTGACTTTGGTAATGTAGTATTTATTTTGCTTGTATCTATTATTTTTGAAGCCAACGCCAATGTAGGAAGTCATTTTAAATACTTGGATCACTATATTTTGACAGTAGCCCAGAATGGACAAATTACACATCTTTGAGATTTAATGAATTAAGGCTTCCATAGATTTACCTTCATATGGAGGGCAGGGTTGACGTGAGGGGCATTCAGCTCCATGCAATTTCACCACACAGATGTAGTCTATGGGCACACTAATCCAGGGTGTTGGATGCAGTATATTATATTTCTCGTTTAAAAAATTCTTTTTTTTTATCATTATCTTCAGGAGATTGATATTTCAGTGAACAATCCCAATGTATCGTTTTGTTATGTCCTAATCTGCGATTAGTTAAACAAATCAAACTGTTATGGGGCAAGAGTTAAAGCGGAACTAAACACGCTGAGGGCAGTTGTTTCTGTCAGTGCGACAAGTGAAGTGGAGCCGTGTGAGCCGGATGTTGTCTGAAAGTCAAAGATGGCGTTCGATACGGTATGGTGAGTCCATGGCACATTACGGGAATGTCATTAGCGTGTTTGCGTTGACATCCATCATCTGTGTATGTTAATAAAACACACGGGGAATCAGTAAGAGTGTATGAGTGGAACTAAACGGCGGAAGACATGGCTCTGAGCGGATTAACCCGCAACCTGCGGCAGTTGTTCGGTCACACTCGTCAGTGTCGTTTCGCCCCAGACCACATAGGTAGGTCCCATCAGTCCGCAGCACTGCTCGTATTACTAAACACTTAGCCCGTAGCAGCTAATTTAAGCTAAATAACAAGAAGCAGAATGTAACATATTAGCGCTTCCGTCAGTTCGGTGTGTGAACCAGGCGGCGGCCCGTCAACCGGAACCCAGCGCGGAGGAACATGTGGCAGTGAAGCCGACCTTCGTGAACAGAAATCCGCGGAACTTGGAGCAGATGGGCCTGGCTGTGAAGGAACGCGGCTGGCAGACATCATGGCCCCACCGGGAGTACTACCACAGGTCTGTGAGAACATAGTCAATCTCTCTCTCTCTATATGGCTGACATTAACATTTTACTTTAAACCATCTCATATATTTGGTGTTTAAATGTATTTATTTGTGTACCTATTGTTCAATTTACTCAGGAGAGTGGTTGGAATATCACCCCCCCCACCAAAAGTGTTTATGTGTTGTCGTAGGATAATCCAGCTGCAGCATACTGCTAGTCGATGTCATTTAATCTTTCTCAGATTCTTTAAAAGCTAAGTGTGTGTGATTTGGTAGAAATTATTTCATTGTACATTTACAGAAATCAAAAATAAAATAGCTAAATTCATGTTATCATGGTTTCAGAGTCAGAGTAATGTTCTTACGCCCGTCTTGATTAGGATGAACATTTACCAGAGAACTCAATGAAATTCTGAAAATAACTCGCGTTAAAGGTTGCTGATTTCTCATATTTTTAGGTTGGTGTTTTCTCGCACGCAGCATCACGTCACTGCCCAAGTCTTCTCGTGTAGTTCTCCCGTCCCTGTATTGAAATGCTCAACCACCGAGTGGGCGCTGAAGAAGGAGCTGGTGTCCACGCGGTGTGTGGCAGCCTGTCAGGCTGTGGGCGAGGTGCTGGCACACCGATGTCAGCAGGCGGGCATCACCAGGATGGTGTACAAAGCCATTCCCTGGACATACCGCTCCGATGCTGTGAGGATACTCAATATAACGATCTGACATAGATTCTTTTTATGTCTTCATTCTCCATCACCTGCCTCATGGCCTCTCTCTGAATTCTTCTCTTCACAGGTTCAGGCTTTTAGAAATGCGATGAAAGGAGGAGGAGTCGTGCTCAGTGAACCCAGGAGGATATACATCAAATCAAAAATGTAGTTTTGACCCGTCACTTTTCTTGTTTTGTACAAAATATTTTCTGTCACTCTTTATTCTGGTCTGTCATGAATGATAACCACTTGAATTAAGATGATCAGCGCAGTCATTGTCGAAGGGAATTAAAACGAGTCCTGAAAGTCTAGGTTGCTCGTCCTTGTGCTTTGTCTCGTGTGGAACAAAGGTTTCTGATGAACAACTTCAAGGAGTGTTCGTTCCCACGCCTGTGGAGGAGGTGCTGGTATGGGGAGATGGAGTAATGCTTCATAAGACCAAACACTGAAAACAAAACCAGACATGGTTTGGTTTTTCAAATGATTATTTGTGTTACTTTATTTTTCACTCACGGTGCCTGTAAACAAGAGCGAGGTGTGAGATGAAAGCGGCAAGATACAGAGAAGTGAGCTCAAACAGAAATGGACGAAAATGTCCTCAAAATATATAAAAGAAGATTTTGACGGTGGTACAGCACAGCTTGATGTTGGCTCAGGCAGTGGAACAGTGTGGGATTATAAAGTGCATGCAGATTACATGTACAATGAACTGTATCTTAAATTCACTGGATAAACATTAACATTGGCATGATAATGTTTTATATCAGCATCAGCATCTAATACAATATGTGGAAAAATTCATCCATTTCTTATAAATACATCATGTCTTTGTAGCCAGGCTGGCATAATTACAGCATGCACCCTGTTCATCTAGTTGGATATCAACATAACACTGTTGATATCAACAAGGGTTGATCAAAAAGTTCCCAGCCTGACTCATGAAACAAGGGGAGTTACTTTCAATTTGGGGGAATAGCTGTTTATGATAAATTCTTATATTATTCACACTATTTCATGCAAAACATTTATACTGTTTTTAAAAACGGTGCCAAAGATGCATCACTTGGTCCACCACATTAAAACTCAAACCAGACGGTTGCATTTCATTCGCAGGTTCGCAAGGCACACACACAGTCCTGGTGTTTAAAAGTGAGCCGATATAAAAAATAAAAGCAGGTGATGTGATAAATAGTTTTCAATTAAATACACTAAATATCCATTGGCACATTAGAATACATGGTTTGGCAGAATACAGGCTTGTGCCATAGAACTGGCCCCGTCTTGGTCTATAATGCACAGCTTAGACACTTAGACAATCCTCTGAGAACATAACAGACAGAGAGAGGGGATGTGGGAAACATTGAGTGACCGCGGACTGACGGTGTACAACCTGATTTACAGAGAATTGCATAGATAAGAAACAAGGAGACGGGGGGTGGGGGGGACAGGATACAAAAGGAGCTTGAGTGAGAAGAGGCTACATGGTGGAAGTAACCACTGCACCTGTGGTCGGATATGTTCTATAAACACTGTATAAGCCATAATAATACATTAATCACAACTGTTTTTAATGGTATATCAATACTACAGCTGAATCCTTATATCGACAGAGACCCCTCAGTTCTGATGACAATGAAAAGAGAAATACAATGAAATGACCTTCAATCCATACATTTGAGTGTGAAATCATTTTGAAACAACAGTGTTTATAAAATCCTTGGGGTGTCACGGGAGCTCGTGTTCACCTTCAGGCTCCTCCCCCTCCGCCCCCTTGTTGCGTGGCCGCGTGTTTGATCTCTTTAAGGCTGACTTGGTCCGGCGTCTGGCAGGTTGCGCGGTTCAGGTGAAACGTCCACACATGCGTTCTGGTGAGTCAGACCCCGTCGTACGTGGCTGCGCCTCCGTTGTCCCGGAGACCGCCTCGGGCTGCCAGGAAGCTTTGGGAAGAGCGATGGAGAAGTAGATTATTGGATGTCGTGGGCTCCGAATGTTCAACCTTATCTGGTTCCATCTCCTGAAGCATGTTTCACGTACCTCCTCGTCATCCAGTTCGCTGATGGACTGCATGAGGGAGAAGAGGTTCATCCGGCCGCTGCGATTCACGCTCGACGTGACCTGCAGGGGGCGACGGGAGGAAAAAAGTACATGTAAAACCAGGTGTCATGGGCAGATCCATGTTGACAGTGTCAGACAGCTTGGTGCACCTTCTCTGGTTCATGCACATTTATCTTTGGTCCCATCTGCACATGATCCTGAGAGGGGTCTGGTGTGGGGGCGGGGTTTTCAAACACCTGGGCGAGATCGAGAAAATACAAGAAGTTGGAGTGTTTCAGATCAAAGAAAAGATCAAATAAGTAGTTACTGTTTCGATCGATTACCTCTGTTTCATCCCCTGATTCATCTTTTTCCTCCGAGCACCCTGAGTCTTTATCATCTGAGCTCTCCTCATCCTCCTCATCCTGAAGTCCCTCATCCTCATCATCTTCCTCCTCCTCCTCCTCCTCCTCCCCCTCATCTGACTTTGCTTCCTCTCCTCCCTCCTCTTTGCGAACCGACTTCTGCCTTTGGTCTCTTGACTTTCTCCTCCAGAGGGCGCTGTGACGCTGCTGGCTGTGATGAATGAACAGACACGCTAATTTCACAGCAGCAAACTGAAAAGAAGAGTGACATCAGATTTTCAATTGGGCGCCTGACCTCGCGTTGAGGATGCCACTGTACGTCTGCAGCTGCTTCATGAAGCCTTCGTTGGGTTTAATGATGGACCTGCGCTCCCTGACGTAGGCCAACGCCACATCCAGGGACCAGCGCTGCTGCTTCATGGCGTAGGCGATCACCGTAGATGCAGAGCGAGAAACACCCATCTTACAGTGCACCAACACCGCCTGTCCACTCTTCCTGCACCACACAGAGATCAAGAGGAAAAGCTAACTCGGTGGTCCACAGATTTTAACTTGACACGAGAAGTCAGAAGCTTCACATAGAAAAAAACACTACATTGCATTGGTTTATAAGTAGACAATCAAATAGTGGTCATCAAAGTATCTCCTTGGTGCATTGCAGATAATGGTATTCATCTGTAGTATTGTTTTTGTGGCTTTGTGTGATGGCTGTTGATTGTGTAACACACTGTCCCATGAGAATAACACACTTGTAATTTTGCAGATTATTTCTATCTGCATTTTTAAAAATCGTACCGAATTGATGAACGTAATTAAAAGTGCACTATTGCACTATTGTGTTCTGATTATGTATCTATTCTATTTGTTCTTTTCTCTCTTAAGTTGTAAAAAGTAGTAAACATTTGTGTTACAGCTTTCCAGATTTGACATTTTTCATAAAACATTTCTTTTTACTTTAAATACATATTGGTATTTAGTCAGCGATAGATCAGAGCAAAGTACAAACACAAACCATGTAAACAAGTAAATGTGATAATTCAGCATATCACCATGTGATGTGACACAAAGAGGAAGAGATAAAAGCGCACGTGTTCGATGACATAGATCAGTTATCAGTGTGTTTGCCTGCTCAGTGTGCAGTTTCGGAGCTATACCTCGCAGTGTTGATGAAGTTGAACGTGTCCGTCCAGTGTGGCAGCAGGTCGGTTTCTTCAACATCGTACACTCTGATGTTCATGTACGTGAAGGACTCTGGGAAAAAGTTGTCGATCTCTCTGGTCACGTTCAGAATGTAGCCAACACTGAAAAACATGCAGACACAAACTCAGAGCGGCAGCAGAGGCTCTGTGAACAAGTTAGCATCACACATGTGATGAGACAAGAGAAACAAGAAAGTCGAAATAATAACGAGGACACGGAGTGACGGCAAACGTCCAACTGACTTGTTTTTCTGCAGCTCCTCGAAGTTCGCAGCGTTCCACTCGGAGCCCTGAAACCGGACAGAGAAATGAACCTTCAGCTCCGGGCACAGAGACAGAAACATTCACACACAACCATCTTCCCTATCGCTATAAACACACACATCTGCCACAAAGAGGAAGTTACTGACAGTAAATAAAACGTTTGACTCCTTATCTTAGAAGCCGAGCAGCCACTCACCAGATAGAGATAGTCGAATATTTTGGAGGGTTTGTCCATCTGAGCCATTGTGACCAGGATCTCGTTGTCGATATATTCTTTGAAAGGGCTCATGTCAAAGCCCACCCTGTCCTTCAGGGCTATGTGCACCTACAAGGGGGGTGGGGGGCAACATCTGTTTGAAAACAGCTTCTTGTTGATACTCTGCAAACTGTTCTTTGCAGCCCTCCTGAGGTTCCTACTTCCTCATCTGCCCGCATCTCACCATTTTGGATGTGAGGTGGTCCAGGTCTTCGGTCCTCATGATGTCTCTGAGGTTCTCTTTGATCAGCATCTCACTGGAGAGTCGTTCTGCAGAACTTCCCAAAACGAAGAAATGGAAAACTTTCATTAGACCCTATGTCTATTAGAGTGAAGAACACATGGATCCTTTTGCAGCAAACTCTAATCTAACTCTGACTAACATTTTTTCATGAGAACAATTGTTTTTTGGGGGGGCTGCTATTTTGACATTTTGTTTTTCTGGTCCACCACATACAGGCAGAGTTCAATTAAATCCCAAAGAAAGAAAAAACAACTGTGAGGAGAAATGCGATGCTTACTTCTGTCCACTAACATCCTTGCGGACCGACTCCAGGTCGTCCATGGCCTCCCACTCGTTGAGGCAGAGTCGATCTGACTCGATGTGGTTGTGGTAGTGCTGTGCCCAATCCAGGCCAGATCCTGGGATCACCACCGCTTGGACGGCCCGCTCACAGCAGCCGTGCAGGGCCTGCAGCACTGACCTCATGTCGGTGAGGAGAGGGGGGAAGATGATTAGGACGGTATCGGACACAAGGGGCAGAAAACGTCTACTCTTGTTAATGATGAGGTAGTATGGGATGTTTCGTGCTGGATGCTGTGAAACATACGTTCGTGCTTTGTGACTCTACTTGAACTCACCACATGGTCTGCATGGAGACGGGTTTAAAAATCCTGGTCTCCTCTGCCGAGGTCACGCTGAAACCACTGGGGATGAAAGTCGGACAAGAGTTTGGATGATTAAAGTTGGAGGAAGAGAAAGTGAAAGAGAAGAAAAGGAGAAGAGGAAGTGACACTGCTAAGAAACAGTCACGGGTGTTGCTACAAAACAGACCGTCGATGAGCACACTCATTTATTTTTAGAGTTTTGTGACGTTATCATTGAGATGTTCTCTGTAAACAAGTAAAACGAAGTGAAACGAGTGAAAGTAACACATCTGTATCTGTGCAATAATTGACCGGCTCTTCCCTGAGCCTCACGCACCACAACACAAGAACCATGGAATCTGTTTACAAGACATTTCCTCCACCTGCACTTTAAGCTACAGAACCAAGCCAAACATACTGATTTGAGGGGCAGTTGTAATTTCAGGAGCATGATTCCACTCCATAAATAGAGTCTTTCCTCATGCTCATTATTTCTGGCCAGAATCCCAAACACCGAGCTGCACCATCTGTGCTGTAGCCTCACAAACCCATCGCTTCTGCTTCAGAATGTTCAGTCCTGTCCTTCCCTTCCTCGCCTTTTCTACATGATTCATCCCCATGTGTCTTACCCATCTCCATCCAGATACACCTGCGTGTCGCTCCACACCGGCAGAACCAAGCCGATGGTGCACTGGTCACTGTAAAGAGGAAATGGGGACACGCGAATGAGGGTTAACCAGACGAACACCTGTTTGTGTGCAGAGAGAGAGTGAGAGAGGGAGAGGCGGGTCACACACCTGTCTAAGTCGGGGAAATCCATCCCCAGCAGGATGCTCTCCTGTTTGTTGTGGAGGGTGGAAACCACGATGAGGTATCTGACTCTGGGGGGGTTCACAGACTCCAGCTGCACCGCCTGCATGGCAGAGGGTGAGTGACACAGAGAGAGGAAACGAGATGAAGGTAGCAGTTTTGTCAGTGTGTTTATCTGTGCAACATGTCGCTGTATCTGCTTGAATCTGGAGTCAACCTGATTGGTCACTCACAAGGCAAAGACATCCTCTGCTTCCTGTTCCCTTTTTAAACCATTAAATCATGTGGAAATGTAGTGTTATTAACTATTTCTTTTTTTACTGTTTTAGAATGACTTCTGGGATTATTAGTGAAGCGAAAGTATCTGGATATTCAGCTCTGAGAGATGAGTGCAGTGACTGAGGTCCCTGGCCTCCTGCAAATAAATACGGCTTCCAAAAATGTATTTTGAAAGGGAGTAGCTCTGATGCATAATATAATAATATAAGAAAATGTAATCATATATAAACATACTGCTGCCTGCCACCAGTTGACTTAATTGACATGAGTGTTTCTCATAGGTGCTCATTCACGTCCATCCAGTGACAGGTGCCGACCCTGATCATCCTTTTATTGCTGACTCAGACTTTTATTCCACCTGAGACCGTTATATGTGAAAGATGGGTCCCACACAAACACATTGAACGTGTCACTGATTTGATTTCAGTTGGCACACGAGGCCTCACCAGCTGGATGGAGTCCTCCGGCCTGAGCTGCTCGATCATGGCATGGAGGTGTCTGTGCCGCATGTCTGACCGTCTGCCACCTTGCTTCACGGGAGACAGTGACGTGGGAGAGCTGTCATTTTGGGAGCCCACACCCTCCCCCTCCTGGAGGAGGAGCGG
>JAFBJT010040319.1:0-30465 GCA_016785325.1 Chascanopsetta lugubris | reverse complement strand
TGTGTGTGTGTGTGTGTGTGTGTGTGTGTGTGTGTGTGTGTGTGTGTGTGTGTGCGTGTGTGTGTGCATGCTGGTGCACATGCAGTATAGCTGCACAATTCAGCGCAGCAAGGTTTGCTGAGCAAGAAGTACAGACATGATGGGAAATCTGAGAAAAACTGCTGAGGAAGAAGCTGAGTGGGAGGAGGAGGAAGAGAAGGAGGAGGAGGAAGAGGACAGGGGAAGACTGGTGGTTTACCGAATCAGGGGGGGCCACAAATATACATTCGACTGTAGGTTCCAAATACCAATATTATACCAATATTCAAGTAATACTAATAAACAGGATCAACAAACGTCCCCAAACTTGACAACATGGCTTCTATCCTTCGGTTGAAAATAAATGTTAATTGATTCAAATGACCCAAAATGGCTGCTCTATAAAACTGTACCAAGCAATGACGCACCACCATTAACAATACCGCGATAATCTATTGTTGTTATCAGGAGCATCATATCGCTCACTGAAGCAGCTCTGGTCACTTCCACACATCGTTACATCCAAAAGTGTCATTGTTATGTCAAGAAACACTATAATTTCCACCCTCAGCGAGCACAGGGCTTAAAGGGAGAAGTGGTACATTCATTTTTCTAGATGAATATTATTCTGACAGCCGAACAGCAACACATCAGAGAGGGCAAGCAACAGAAACACAGCCTCAACACAACACAAACACTTCAAACGCCACACAAGCTTCACTTTTGCAACAGAACAGCACAAATATCACTGAATTATGAACAGCCTCACATACTGTACATCCCATAATATGTCAATCATGTGACTGAGAGAGGGGGCAGAATATTCCACAATACAGACCCATACCGACGTAAACTCATAATACAAATACTACTGTATCTCTCTGAAACAGTTGAAGAATGCACATTTCAAAGTCAATGAAATGTTCACAGCTGTTGCTGTTTGGAATATAATTAAAAGGCGCTCGTTCTCAGCTGATGGGAACAATGGTTCATTCATTCATAAAGGTTAAACACCAATTTTAGCTCCAAAATAAATCTAAATTATCTCATTAAATATTACAAACTGGACCTTAAAGGTGTTTTGAATTTTTTTATATTAGAAAATAAATGTATTTAAAACAGTTGTAGGTCTCCACTGTGATTAGAAATTGAAATGTTAAATTAGAACAATTAATGAATAAAAAACAAACTGTAAGTTTTACTTTAATTAACTGTTGCCTGTTTTTGTTCTTAGGATTTTCTTGTTGTCGTCGTCACTTTTATCCAAACTAAACATTTGCAAACATAATACCATCAAATACAAAATATAAGATTTCATTGTTGGCTCACCAGAGGAAGACATCTGAGGGATTGTTGTTGTTGTTGTTGTTGTTGTTGTTGTTGTTGTTGTTGTTGTTGTTGTTTTCATTGTCCTTTCATTGAAGGTCTGATCCAAACAACAGGCCCCAGGATTCTCCTCCACTCGACACATTTTACTCCTCAATAAAACAAAAACACGACAAACACGCAAACAACCACGTTTAAGCTCATTCACTCGGTCGTCTCTCTGTTGTGACAGTTACCTGCTCATCTTCGTACAGGCGAACGCACCAGGTGTGTCCAATCAGCCATCAACGCTGTGTGCTGCGTTCACGAACTGCTCGGTCATTTCCCTACTATCGCATTTCGTCGACACATGTGTCGCAAAACACAGTAAAAACACATCCGGGTCAAAATAAACCCATTCATTGACCCTTTAGTATCGCTCACAAAAGGCTCAACTTCACTCTGCTAACTAAGATAGCAACGTGTAGCATTCTTGATTCTATTTATACAATAGTAGCCCAACATGGTGGCCGCGGCACCTGAAGCGTGCATTCGCGTAAATTAAGTTTCCGATCGAGACGAAAGAGTAAATCAAAACTGACCTCACGCTTATCGAACATCCCGGCATCCATGTTTATCACTGGGCCCACACTGTCATCACCGGATTAGACGGTATTAGAACGCGGGTGTTTGACGTTTATCGCTCTATTGCTGCGTCCATTGACAGGCTTGGCTCAGTGCTGCCACCTGTGGACTGGTGCTATAACGGCAGATACTGTGGATGGATGGATGGATGGATAGATAGATCGATAGATAGAGATATGGATGGATGGATTAATGGATAGATAGATAGATAGATAGATAGATAGATAGATAGATAGATTTTCTGAACCTCTCCTCATTCTATATGAAAGAAAAGAGAAGGATGAGAACAGCCTGAGGGGCAGGAGGGGGATGGGGGGGTACATTTCTGCAGGCGAAGGACAAAGACTGAAGAGAGTTGACAAAGTGAGAAATCATATGAGGGTGAGGGATGTGAGGGAGCTTGAGGGACAGCCTGAGAGAGAGAGAGAGAGAGAGAGAGAGAGAGAGAGAGAAAGAGAGAGCGAGAGAGAGAGAGAGAGAGAGAGAGAGAGAGAGAGAGAGAGAGAGAGAGAGAGAGAGAGAGAACAGAAGTTTGACTCTGACAGTGGAGGCCTGTGCTCAGCTGATGGCCCCTAATGAAGTACGGCAGCTACAGAGGAGGAGCCCACACTGACAGGCCCCAGTCTGACGGATGGTGGAGGAGACACACACACAAACACACGGTTAAGCTGACTAAAGCAGTGATAGACGTGGCGTGCAGTGCAGTGAGGAGCATGGATGTCGAATGGCAGAACGTTGTCAGGACTGTGTGAATCCGGTGGATTTGATTTCACCCTCCTCCATTTATCTTTCAGTGGAAACTGCCATTACTCTGACCGGGTGCCGCCATTTTGGTTCCAGCATGAAACACTCATTCATTTTCCATTGTATTACTAGATGTTCATTGTGTTTTTCAAATGGTTTTTAGAAGATGTACCCAAGGGGGTGAATAATAAAAAAAATATATGTTTATGTTTTGCTTATTGGAATTTAAAGCCAAATTCTACCAATAGAATTAAATATTTTAATCATAAAGTTAAAAAAATGCTGTATAATGAAACTGAAATTGAGATATTATGTACATTCTTGCAGTTCTGTGGGTTGTTGATCACCTTCAGCTGTTTGCAAGGTGCTCTAGCTTCATCTGGTGGACAAAGAGGGTATCGCGTATCTGTTATCCAGCTGCTGGACTCTTGCTCAGGGTCAAAGGACAGAGAATGTGTCTCATCATGTGACACAAATTGAGATTTTTGAATGTGGTTGATTGAAACAAAAAATGGGCTGACTGATTAGATTTAAATGTAAACCATTAAACTAATCGTTTCCCACTTTTATTGGAAATAGACTACAGCTACATATAATATAATTGACGTGTTGTGCAGATGATAAAATATGCAAATCAATGCGTTCATGTGTGACTGTGTGTTAGAATGTTGCAATTATTATTATTTTTTAAATAGGAGTTCTGAGCTGAAGAGCCACATCTCTCACCTCTTATGCGAGTGGACATTGAGAATGCGATTCCCACACTCACCAGCAGAGAGCAGCAAAACACCATCTTCCTTGAATCCATTGATTAACATTATGCAGCAAGTTTCACAGGCAAAACCACACAACATCCTCAAACGCTGGGCTTTGTGCTCTTGAACACAACACGATAAGAGACACTCACATATGGTTAAATACAATTGTTTATTCAACAACTGTTAATCAATAAAAAATAAAATGTTACAAAAATTATTTTTTAAAGCCAAACAATTGTACAAACACATGGCTCCATTTAGTCTGGTCTCGACATAGAAAAATACAAAAGGCACTGTGTATTAGAGTCGGCTGCAAATATTATAAAGCACATTCTAAACCCACTACTCAGGTTCAGAGCTTGTTATCAAATCAGGGAAACCCTCAGGGAATAAACACAAGCAAGACTGGGCTCGTTCTAAATGAGAATAGCTCCCTAAACAAGACTTAAGAGGCAAAATGGAAGTTTGATGATTTTGTTTTAAGATAAAAAAAAAAATGGAGGGACGAGGCTGGAACATGTGTGAGGTGAAATTATTAGAAATAAAAACATTTGAAAACGGGTGTGTGCAGGAATATGTCAAAATTTATGAACCAATAAAATTAAATTGAACATATTTATTGAGCTCTTGATCGTCCCCCACTGGTCATTTTTCAAATTTTGGGTTTAGAGGATTAGACAAGAAATATACAGCGTACCAACAATAATCCAAGTGGCTGAAAAAACCCCAAAATGGCTGTCCTCGAGCTTCATATTCACACGAATCCTTGGGATCCATTTTAAAGTTTGCGCACTCAAGAGCGCCCAGTGTTTTCCGATTATTTTCCAAAATTGACAAATTAGCGGACACAGTGCTGTTCGAACCCATCGAGAAGAAAAAAAGACAGGGCTGGGTCAGACCCAAGTGAAAGAAAAACAAATAATTCCAGAGAGAGAGAGAGAGAGAGACAGGGAGAGGAAGCAGACACTGCGAGACATGGGTTATTTCTTCGTGTCAAATCAAATCTGTTGACTTTGTAAAGTGACATACTGTGTTACATTCTTCACTAACTGACCACCTACAGCATATTGATGCTCCTATACCTATGCAGTGCCATCCACTGTGCAAATTCTCGGTTCATTCAAAGCTTTACATACCACCTAAAAACGGCCACATGGCTTTTAAGGACACCTGTCACTCTTCTTCTTCTTTTTTTTCAAACAATCTCTTTGGCACCCAACTCAAGTCCACCTTACGCAAAGACACATCCCAGTGAGGAGGAGGAGGAAGAGGAGGAGGAGGAGGAGGAGGAGACAAACTGTGCAGCAGTAGTAGAGCGTGATGACTCCTCCTGGCTTCCATTCAGCATCCATTGTTATAAAAAACATTTTTTTAATCAATCATAGGAAACCGTGCTCGTCAAGTCCTTTAGGAGTGACTGGATTCCACTTTGCAGTAGTCTTCATGGTGGAGTAGCCTAAAATAGAAAACGTCAAAGGAATTATGTTAATATTCAAGGAGGTGCTGTTATATACAGTTAGTTCACTTCCTGTCTGAAACTAGTTCCAATGTCCCTAAAAGCCCTCTGTGTCCTGATTGGCTGACCTCTGGACGCCTTTAGCAAGATCACATCTTCTACGTATACGGACTCACAGGGTCCCAGAGCACAACATCAACCCAAAGGAATAGAATTAAAGGTTTGAAAGGTGCAGTGTGTACGATTTGGTGACCTCTAGAGGTGAAGTTACATGTTGTATCATCACCTCACCCTCATCCAGGAGAACTGAAGGTAGACTTCAGTTGTCATGAAAACTCATAAGATGTTTAGTAGGTCCACTCTGGGCTACTGTAAAAACATGGCGGCCCCCGCAGAGAGGACCCCTACTCCTCATGTAAATATACATTAATGGGCTCATTTAAATGAAAAGGAGAAGAAATAAATTATTTATGTGACTATAAATCCATGACAATGCCAGTATATACTTGCTTTGTAATATTTTCAGAAGCGACAAAAATGGCCCGAAATCTTACACACTGCACCTTTAAACAGTGTTATTGTTTACCTGATTCTGCTATGCTTCGCGTCGGCTCATGTGGAGGAACATCGGGCAGAGGCAGGCCCCTCCCCTCGGCGTCGCTCTCCCCCGACGACACGTGCTCGTCCGCTCTCACGTACTGGCCAGGCCTCTTGTGGTACTTGGCCCGGTAAGTGTCCGTCATACAGTTATCCACGTTAAAGTACGTGGTGGGAAGAACCTTCTCCGACAGAGTAGGGGAGCGCGTACCGTTGCCGCCGGCGCCATGTCCCGGTCTGGGACTGGGCAGCCTCTCCTCGCCCTCGCTGGCCGAGAAGTCGTTGCGCTCCTGGTCCGACGACCCCGACTTGGAGCTGGCGCCGGACGAGAGCCGGTGCTCGGCCGGCGTCTCGATCCAGCGGCGGAGGAGGGTGGTGTGGGACATTGGGGAGGGGCCGTTTTTGGGGTAGTAGCGCGTCAGCACCTCCGGTGGGGGGCCGTCGCCGAATGTCCTGTGCGGTGGCAGGTGGGGGTGTGCGAAGGTGTCCGTGTCCACGGTGGCGCCCGTCTCCTCTTGTTCGGAGAGGGGTCCGGCCAGGTCGTCCGAGCTGTTCCACTCGGAGCTGCTGGTCTTCGCAAAATACGGCAGCACCGGGCTCAAGGGGCTGCCGTCCACGTTCTCCTCGTGTTCGATGTCTAGGGCCATGTTCTTTTCCAGGATTCCAGGAGTGTAGCGGAACGCCCCTTTTCTGTTATAGAACACAAAACAAACCCCATCACTGTTTGCGCTGATGCCACATCGACTCAAAATGAGAGCTTTCGCAGCTTAAAGGTGCAGTATGTAAGATTTGGTGACCTCTAGAAATTGCGTGTCGTATCCATCACATCACCCTCACCCTTCTGCGCATGCAGGGGAACCCATGATATACTTTAGTTGACCGTAAAACTCAACAGATGTTTAGCACGTCCACTTTCACCACTGTAAAAACATGGCGGCCTCCACAGAGACGACCTTCCCTCTCAAGTGAATATACATAAATGGGCTCCTTGTAGGGTAATGGAAAGAAATAAAACATTTATATGATTATAAATTCATTCAAATGTCAGTATGTAATTGTTTTGCAATATTTGTAGAAGTGACAAAGATGACCTAAATCATACACGCTGCACCTTTAATCTCTGCTTAGCCTTACCTTTGTATCGGCTGCCCAGAGAGAACCTTTCCATCCAGTAGATCCGGAGATCTCCTTCCGTGTTCACCTACAAAAGGAAGGAATGCATGTTTTACATCACTCATTTGTAAACTCATCACCACCAGATGTTTTCAAAAAAATAAAGCTCGGTAACATCTGTCACGTTTTTTGTGTTTTTTTTCATTTTGAACACAGCTACAATTTTTTTTTCTCTTCCTCTGTGCCTCTCCAGCAAAGATGTGTTATCTAACAGGGTCACGGTGAGGCCCCTCTGCCCGGTGCTGGGAGGGGAAGTATCAAAGCAGCTCGTCTGGCAGAGCGCCCTACAGCCCCCTTTGTACCACACTGACTGTCTGATCCCCAACAAAGAACATGGCCCCTGCAAGGGGATTCATGCGGGTTCATAGCCAGGCCCTGGTTAGAACTCCTCCTGCTGGAGAAAGAGTCAATTCTATTAAGTCAGCCGGAGTCAGGATGTGACGTAGATGAATAAAAAATATTTAAGCACGATAGCGGGGCACTACCATGTAGTTTAAAAAATTAAAAATTAAAAAAAGCAGGTGCCGGACAGGGACAAGACAGGGCAGGACAAAAAAAAAAAATGGAAAAGGAAGGGGTGGGGGGGGGGGGGGCGCAAGGGAGGGTGGGGGGGGGGGGGGGGGGGGGGGGGGGGCTGGTGTGGGGCTTAGCCAAGTTAGCAGTGCGGGTGTGATTTACAAGGCCTGAGTGAGACAACAGCTGACTAACAGGACCAGGAAGAGAGTGAATGAGTGGCTGAGGACCATCTGTGATGTGTCAGCACACCCTTTCTTTTTTTTTTTTTTCCTCCTTTCCCCCCTCTGTGCTCTCTCAAAGCATTAGTGGCTAAATCCTTTGTGCTGGCATGCAATTACACTGAGGTCAGACTCCAGACTCCAGATCCCCTCCACAACACTATTGCATTTTTAAGCCGCTAAGTCCATGTGGCGATTCACAATTTGATGCTGCTGATCTGCTGTGTTGGCAAGCAAGAGTAACAATATCATTCTTAAAAAAAAAAAAAATTAGATGAAAAAAACAGAGGAGAGTGTGCAGGGCCGTCATGATTGTTTTGTTTCCAAGATAAAGTGTAAAAAGGGGTAAACAGCTGGATTTCAGTTTCGGCTCTGCTACTGTATGGAGACGGGTTCATGTACCATGCACAAATATGCTCCGCCTCCTTCAAGTGTTGGAGACGTGTCACTTTGTAAGCCATTTTTTTAACACTGATTAAAGCAATATTTATTCCTCTACCACTTCCATAATTGTGATTTGAATAAAATATGAAATACATTTTAAGAAATTTTGATTAAATATTGTAAAGACAAAAATGTGTGCCTTGATGTTGTCCATAGAGGAGAGAAATTGTTTTAGAGAACAAGGAGGTGGGGCTTAGCCATAGGTCAATTAAACAGACTCGATATGTATTCACTTGCACGGAAGAGAATTACTTTTGCAGGTCATTTACCGTTTTATCTCATTTTCCATTATTGTAAAAATGGTCCATACTTTCCCTAGTTTTACAGAATTTACAGGAACACTAAAATAATATTTTATGGACTCCACCTCTGTGGGAGTTTTGTTAAGATTCCACTCATCAGAATAAAACCAGATTCCTTCTGTTTACAAGGTCTTCTGAGTAACAATCCACCAACTGCAATTCCAAGTATTCATTGCACTGTTTAACTTCCCCTCACATTCCCATGTCGTGCCCTTATCAACCTGGATTAAAGAACTTGACGTCATTTCTTCCGTACGCCTCTCCACTTCCAAAATGTCAGTAAAAATCAGCAGCTGGTTTATTTTTAAGATTTTCTTTGCTGATCTAAATCACCCACAGACCCGGGGCTGACCTCGTCCCAGTGCGAGGGATTAGTCTGAGAAAGGTTCAGGAGAGCAAACACCTGTTTGTGGGGCTGTTGTTGTTATTATCATCCGTCACAAAGTTATTCAGGACTTTGAAGGGGAAGGGGAAGAGATTTGACATGATTTCAATTATTCCGACTGTCAGAACCAGACACTCCCAGAGGTTATGAGGAAACACTCCTCCAAACAGACTATGACAGCAGAGCCTTTGCAGGTTTTTTTGGAAGGAATTGTCTATGCAAAAAAAAAAAAATAATGCTTGACAGCCCTTTGAAGTTTTGTTGATGTGACATAAGGAAAAAAAAAAACCCGGCAACAGACATCAAGCCTGTCAAGTGTAGATTTATAGTTCTCTGCATTCTGCTGTCTGGGGTATTTAAAATTCACGAAACGGCAATCAGAGCCACGTGCGTTGTTGCAGCTAAGCTTATCGCTTATTATATAAAATATGACTCGGGGAAAATGGCAGGTTTTGATTTGTGTTACCCATCGGTGGCCAGAACGCCTCCCAAGTCACTTGGAGCAACCTTTGTCAATCATGATCGGTCACAGACTTACTACACTGCATCCATAGCAACCACAGTATCTTTATACTTAATCAATTCCACTAAATCAAATATCAAATTCATCCTGACATTATTGATCCTGACAGGGAGAAGCTAATGCAAACACATATAGAAATATAAATCATCCAATATCCAGGTTTTACACTTAAGTGAATTACATGGAAACTTAACAAAACAATGAACATCCGGATTTAATAAAAAGACAGAAATTGTACTGTCCTCTTCCACTGACATGGAGGAGGCACGTCTTTTGACCTTTGACACTTCCATCATCTTTAAACACTGTCTGTGGTACAGCAAGAGCCATGATGGCCTCTAAAGTGAGTCTCTTCCGATGCTATCTGCAGTAAGCAGGTTGAACCGAGATCAGCTGAAAGGGTGCGAATCGAAATGTCTGGAGCTCCCTCTCCTGACAGCTGTGACCTTTCAAAGCTACTCAAGTGTGCGCATTCCACCGCCCTCTCCCATCAGTTCCACCTAAATCAATGTGATTCATCCACCAGATCAAAAAGGTCACCACTGAGGTTATCAAAAACAGGCCGTCTGACCCTAAACGACCTCCAGATGTGTTCATCGATGTGACTAGTGATCGTTCAGATAAATGCCTTGGGTCAAAATGTCAACAGTACTCTTCAAACACTCTCCCCCACTAGAGTTTAAAAAAATAAAAAATGAAAAAAGGATGTCGGACTTTAATGGACGCCGAGGGATCAGCGCAGGCCTCATGACAGACAGTTGAACTTGGGCCAAATCGACTTTTTTGGGGGGCATCAATACAATTTGCAGACAGTGGGGCGTAACCGTGCTGCGCTCATTCTAAAATACCCACTGAAGAATTCACCTCAAAGAGATATTTTTAGCCAGGTTTGGGTTTAACTGCGAACAATCAGCAGCTTTTCAGAGGTGCAACACACAGCTGTAATTCTTTTCAATGCAGAACTTGAAAACGGTACTTATCAAAGGGGAGTCAAATTAACATATACGGACAATAGGGGGTATACAGCCATAGAAAATTTATAGAATAATGGCCATAATGGGGGGGGGGGGACTGCACTACAACAAACTAGCATTTTATTTTTTTCATGTCTGTGCCACCATCCTCTGACAGTCCCACTGTTGAAATGTTCTGGCGGGCTGAGCACAGCTGGGTGGCCCCGACAAGCCTGCCCTTCTTATTCTGGATTAACTCCCATAGAGGGAATTACCGGGGGGCATTTGTTGACTTTAAATATTGTGTCCTTACTTTTTTCCTCTAGCGCTGATAATATGGATCACACGCAAGTGCAACACACCAGCCCTTATGCTATTCTAGTCATGTAATCTACATTTATTCTGCCTGCCAAATGGAAATAACACCATGGAGATCATTTGAGGGGTCCTTTGAGAGAGGTTTTCTCACTCAGAAAAAGAAGCTGATATAATAAAGTGTTTCCCTTCATGACTTCCACCCATGTACATTCTCTCCGTGCGCTGGATTAAGCACACACACTGTTCCTCTGGAAAAAAAGGTCAAGGCAAGGCAGTGAGGACCTGGTGCAGACTTATTTCCATGCTTCAATCAGGCTGTGACCTTAACGGCACCGATGGAACAATAAATCATGGAAATTGCAGAGTACTATCTTAATGTTTCAGATCCTTACCACAGAACGGAAGGGTCTATCGGAGGGCGGCCCGAAAAGGAAATTCCTTTAATGTCAGTGCCAAGCCTTTGTGATGGACAGATACTTTACTTTTGTGACCTTGTTCGGTGATGTAAAACAAAGGATGCATATATTATTCTTATGGGCGCGTTGGAAATTGTGAGATAAAAGTGCCCAAGCTCAAAATTTTAACCTGTGCTCTTTAAAAGCAAGCAGGTGTTACGAGCAGGAATGAAAGATAGGGTGAAGCGATGTGAGTGATGTACTCACCGGTGGAGAATGCAGAGTTCAGAAGGTCGTCGCTGCCTCGGTGTGGGAAGTGATCCCTGCAACATAAAATTAATGTATTTATTCAAGCCAAAAGAGATTCCCCTTGAACTTTAATCCAGCCACTTTGCGGGACTAAGAGTGAAAGAAATAAACCGCCATGACCCACAGACTAAATATAAATTCCAGTGATGAAAGATTCAACATGGTGTAATCTGATCCCCATTCTTGAAACATTACGTCTTGCTGTCAAAACAACCCTTTCTGCTTCGCCCTTTGTTGTGCACCATTACAATCTGGCAAAGTGCAAAGCTTTGTATCAACATTAAAATACACTTCACGGATATGTACATATACACACTATCAGGAGGCCGGCTTGAATAATGCACCCGTGGTGGAGTGAGTCCGCTATCGGCTGCCTCTGTGTACTGGAGTTGTCAGCTAGTTGGGATCATTATCTGCAGACAGCACTTGCACTACAAAGCGGACAAATGACAGCCCGGCATAATAAGATTGTCGTATCTGCCTCGTGTGCATTTATGTTAAATGGGCCCTGCTATTCTTAGAACTGTTTGTTTGTAGTGTTTAATTATTTAGAAATGGCAGCCCTTTTGAGACTCTTATGGGGGAAATGAGGGGAGAATTGTGTCATGGAGCTATTTGCGTTTGGCTCCATGAACTCAGCAGGTGCGACTCACCTGGTGAGGTGCAGCTCAGGTATCGGCCGAAGGTCCTTGGAAGACAGGTTGTCCACGACAGGTGAGTCCAGGTTTGCCGAGCCGTTGCTCAGCCGGTCGCTGCTCTCGTACCCGGACTCGGTTCTCTGAATCTTCCAGTTGTCGTTCCGCACTTTCAGTGTGGCCGATCCCTTTGACCTATCCTTGTCACTGTAGCCACCACGGCCGTCCGAGTCCAGCGAGCTCCGGCTGCCGCCTGTCTCATGTCTCTGCTCGTCCTCGTAGATGGTCATCAGGCTCTTGGGTTTGCGCTCCTCGCGGTCGCCCCACATGAAGTCTCTGTCCCGGTTGCGGGTGGGCGACTGACTGCTGGGTCTCCGCCGCGGGCTCTGCTGCCTTCGCTCTTGACTCAGCGAGTTATTGTCACTGGCTCCGCTTATGATGCTGTCCACGTTCAGGGCCTCTCGCATGGGCCTCCACGGGCGGCTCGACCTGCTCCGGCTGCCGCTCCCGGAGCGCTCCCTGGAGTCCTGGCTGCTGTCCGTGTCGTAACCGTTGGAGATCTGCTCGATCCTCTGGCTGTGGTGGTTGCTGCTGATGCTGGGCATGTTGGGAAGCACTTGGACTCTGGAGTGAGAGTGAGGGGGCTCATGGGAGGAGGACCGTCCGCCCATGTGTGGCGTTCGCTCGGTGCGGATGGGACCTTTTCCTTGGCTGCTGTACAGTCGGGTCTCCACGTGCTGTTTGAAGCCGTTCTCTGGAGGGGAGACGGAGCGGGAGTAGGTCCGGTCCTGGGCTGGATCTGAGGACAAACGAAATACAGTTTCATTGGGGGTTGAAGGACGATGACTTTTGGTGACACCAAGACACAGATTTGCCATAAAAGAACACAGTGGGTCAGGGCTCAACAGGGCGGCAGGTGACATTTATGTCCGCAGATGACGGGGAGGTGTAAATTACAACCGACACGGGGTCTATTTTCTTGCAGTGGGAGGGTGGTGAGCTCGTGTAGGGGACTTCACGCAGGCAAAAACAGTCTGCGTATGAATGCGTGTGCATTCATGGATGACTCTCCCCGTCGGACATGTCTGAACAGGATAGCGAGGCACGGATGTGTGTCTGCAATTCCAAGGACACTTCAAGCCATAACAGTGACTGTCTAAATACATGCCAGACATCCTTCCTGCAAACTGGTGCACATGCGCAGCTACAGGTGCTTACGCAACCCCATATATATGCGATTCTTCAATAAAGAGAGCACACTGACTTTCTCAAGGTGATTAAACGCTGATTTTCAAACAGGTGGAGAAAAAGTTGTTTTTCCTTCATTCTAGCAAAAGAAAAATTGAGCAAGAAATCATTTAACATGCATTGCTTCTGTCTGAGGTAGAGCTTAATTTAGTATGTGGGATTCAGGATGAATAATTTCAAATGCCAAAAATGACATATGAATAGATTAATCATATTGATGCTTTTATGAGAGAATTACAAAATGAATATACGTGACTTATATACTTATAAGATACATTATTCCTCAAATCTATTTATTCTTCTCATCAAAGAAAGCAGTATATGTTCATGTGTTTTCAGGTAAAAGTAAATAAACTAATTCAACCAAAAATGAACATGAAACTGGCTTGGCTTTGATCCCAAAATGCTGGAGTTCCAGTGCCTTTGGATAGTGCTGACTGGGTGCCAGATTTGCACTCACTGTGTTTTGTTCCCTGCCAGCTTGGTGTCATCCACTCAACACAAGACTGTGGACATTGTTTCATTTTTTAGAGGGGGTCAAAAAACCATCAGGAATCAGTCAATAATAGATAAACGATGTTCTTAAACATCATTTAAGAAATTCCCGTGGGTTACACTGTTTTTTAAGTGCTATCCTGAGCATGAACCATACAGGGGCCCGGTTGTTTACATAATCCACACTGTCACCTACTACTTTGCCATTCATCACTACGACACCCCTGGCACTCGCCTCCTTCACTCTCCATGAATTCAACCATTATGTGCCGTGAACCCAGGGTTAACCCACCCGGGCCGCTGCTGTTGACATGGCGGATTTGGGAGTCTATTACAATTGTGTCCAATAATCCCTCTCGTCACTGATACTTAATTGAAAGGACTAAAGGAGAATTAGGGGGAGCTGTCCAATCAGCCCACTGATTGTTTTTGGAACAATTACAGTTTTGGAAGACAACCAGTCACACAAATGGGCCTTAAATGCATCTTATAATTAGAATCGTACTGTATTCATGACTATTTGCTTTGATTTGTTTACTTTGTGGGGTTGTACATTTCCATGCACACCACAGACAGGGGGAACCAATGGCTCTGAATATAAGAGAGTGGGATCAAGGCAGGCTCCAACAGACGTCAGTACTTAATCCCCTTTCTAACACATTGCTCCCGAACCGAGGGTTACATAAGGGCTGCTGGGGAGGTGGAGGGGCTAGCCTTTTGTATCATAACCGCTCGCAATTCTCATGTGTATGCGGTGAATTAGATGTGCAGTTTGCTTTTAGCGGAAACAGTTGATCTTCAACCAACCTCTGTACCGCACTTCCACCCTCCGCTGGCCGCTCCTCTCGGGCTCTCGTCTGGATGGATGCACCCCCCGCATGTCTCCGGCTCTCTGGGCTACTTCTCGAGAAAAATCCCTGAGGCGGCTCTTGGGATCACTGGAGTTGAATTTCACTATAAAACAAAAACAAAACAAATGTCAGGTTTTGCTATAGGGGACTAGGAGTATATCCTCTGCTGAATCCGGCTGGAATCCCCTACCCCCCTGCAGACACCATTAAAATTATTTTCGTCTCCAAGAACATATAGATATGTATTGTCACTACATTCTTTTCCTTGTCACCTCTTAGACCCCAGCACCCCTGAGGCGTGGAGCATTTTGCTGAGTGTGTCGACGGAGGCCAACTTCCTAACGCATCATTGTGCTGATGTATACGGTAAATTTGTGCTCCGTGACAGGAAAAGCAAAAAAGGGTGGAAATGGCACAGAGCTGGGAGTTTCTCCTTCTCCTGTCTTTAACAGATATTCACTTTGAAACGCAGAGATTAGACATAGCCTTGGAAAACATGGTCATGATGTGGTTCTGTTTACTGTCTGAAATGTTTTAACTGGAATAACTGAGATGAGAGGGTGTTTGGAGGACCTCCAGATAAACTCCAGTATCAAAAATGTCTAAGTTTAGTGCATAATTAAATGCATAAAAAATATTAGAATATATTTCAAGGTGCAGTGAGTAAGATCTAGTGTTGAAGTTGCATGTTGTATCCATCACTTCTCCCCCCTGAGCATGCAGGAGAACCTATGGTAGACTTCAGTTGTCATTAAAACTCAAAAGATGTTACGTACGTCAACTTTTACTTCTGTAAAAGAAACATGGCAGCCTCCATAGAGAGGAACCCTCTTATCATATAAATAATAATGGGCTCATTTTAGTGTAATGGAAAAAAATTCAATATTTACACAATTCCAAATTCATGAAAATGTAAGTATATTATTGTTTTGTAATCTTTTTCATTCAAAAATGACCCAAGTCTTACACGCTGCACCTTTAATACTTTTTGAGGATCATGTCGAAACCCTGTGGAGAGGGAGAAAAGTGGAATTCACACATCACATCCTGCCTCCTGCCTGCTCCAATCAAGAGCCAGCCCTGGCCTGAGTATTCCACAAATGTTCCTGTTGTTGTGACTCGGTCTGAGTCAGACAATCTGAAAACAGCTTGAGTTTAAAGTGAAGGGAAACAATGACACAGAGTCCTCTCGGGGCTGCGGCTGCTTTATGCGGCCAAATAATAGCCATACAACGTGCAGTAATATTGAAGCAGATCTAATTTCACTGGTTCTGTTTCATTTTCCAAAGCCACTCCCTTATCTCCACAAAATTTCAGCTCTTCAATTTACACTCTCCTCCTAGCCCCTGCTTAAATAGTGTGTGGTGAACCCAGCAGCCCCTTTGTGTCCTCTGTCCCCAACAACGGTCGCTAATCCCTTCAGTGTTACTAGCATGGCGAAATTTGGTTTGAGAACAAAGACATTTAATCATCTCTTCCTCTGTCTTCCTCCGGTCGCTGTTTCACACATCTGTGCGTGTCAGCGCTCTCTCTGAGGACAGACAGTTTTTGAAATGAAAGTGTCTTTCAAGGCGAGAGCTGCCACCAGCACAAAATGTCTCTTATCGCACTGTTTGTTCTGTTCTTGTTCCCTGCAAAACATTCCGTTTGCTTTAAGGAAAACACTGTGTTGAACCGTGGTTTTATTTAGGCTCATACTTATTGGTTAATGTCGCAACAATTTCCCTCCTTATCCTCCAGTGGAAAACAAACCCTTAAGCCCCCATGGAAATTGTGAGGCGAGTTCCTCCACGTCTTAACTCTCCCCCCCTTACCTGTTCCCCGTCCTCCGCTGGTCAGAGCGCTGGCCCTGCTGAGAGTGGAAGGAGTTTTCTGTTTGAATGAGCCTTGGTTCAGCAAAGACAGGTTCTCCCTGGTGAGGTCCAGCTTCTTGGGGACCAGCACTGGAGAATCGAAACCTGCATGAAAAAGGAAACAATCAGAAATACACAGAGGAATGAAAAATCCACACAGTGTTTCTCTCGGTTTTTGCAGGATCATGCAGTTTGGTCCAGCACCCTGTCAGCTCTAATGGGCAGTGAGCGGCTGCCACGGCTTGGACCTGGGGCTCAGCCAGAGTGGAGAGTTAGAAGGAGGATCTTAACGGCGGATAAATAAAAAAACGTCCCCGACCAAACAAATCCAGGGTGATATGGTCCAACCAGAGGAGATGTTGTCATCAACACATTTTTCATTACTGCCTGCAAAGACCACTAATATGATCTGGGATGATGCACATCCTGTGCATGGTTGTTTTTGCTTGTCTGAATTTGATTTTCATTTAAATGACTTCTTATTTATAGATAATTATATGTTTGCAGAGGGAGCAAAATAGCACTGCATAATTTTAATTTGAAGAGGTTTTCTTTTTTTACATTCCCATCGACACTGATGATAGAAAACATTTGTTCTTAATAAAACACTTAACTCCAGCCGGTACACGCTCACCAGTGAAATATTCAACTCTATCTCCCGACTCTAAATTTGTATTACGAGGCAGACCACGTTATTTTTAACACCACAAAAATTTTGGCTCGTGCTGCTTTCGACGAGTTTGCCAAACCTTACTCAGTGTTTTCTTTTTATTCCCTCCACATCCTGCACTAATTCTTGCATCAATAAAATCCACAAACAAAGAGGTAGCTGTACAACTAAGCTTCCAATTAATGGGTGTTTTATGCTGAAGAATTAACATCAAACAGTCCAGTTGGGTTAGAATCAAAGTTTTGCAAAAGCAACAAAATCCCCATAAGCACTCAGCACAAAAAAGTAAATAAAAGCAACTCTGATGTCATTTCCAGAAAAGGGAAATTAAACACTCAAGCTTTCCTAATGTCATAAAGCAAAATAACTCAATCACATCTTAATTGTGTAAAAGGAACAAATACAGAATTAACACTGGTGTGGTTGACTTTCTCATACCTTGTCCTTGGGACTGGCTACTAGTTTGTCTTGAGGCATCTTCCGCGGTGATTGCGCTCCCATCAGGATTGGCATAAAAGAGGAGGAGAGGCTGGAAGTGGCCTTTGATACATTTGCTGACGACATCTTTCCACCTGGAGCCAATCTACAACAAAAACAAAGCAAAGATGTCCAAGTTTAAGTACAGGGAGTGGACTAAATCACATGGTAAATGTCATTTATGTGCTTTCCTTAACATCAGTCAATTCAGCGTATCCATGGATGTTCCAACTATTGTTTAATTTAATAATATTTCAAATGTTTCAGCCTTTCGCCATGTTTAAGCTGATTACAGATGTGTTTTAGACTTTAAACTAATCGATCCACTCATACCCAGGTCTGGTGAGGTCACTAGTGTCCATGACTATCACCATGCAAATCTTAATCAAACCATTTTCACAAGATCCACCAGCCAAATATCATTATGTTGCCCATAGTCTACTGTGTGTGAGGAAAAATAACAAACTGAGGCAAAATGGCACAATCCAAATAAGCCACGTTGTGTGAGGTGCTTGTCTCGCCACAAAGGCTCCACGGAGGCAGTCTGCAGGCTAACAGATGCTTGTGTGCTCCTTAATTAAGCAAATGACAGGGTGGGGGGGGGGGGGGGGGGGGGGGGGGGGGGGGGGGGGGGGGGGGGGGCAGGGCTGGGGAACATGGGATGGCGAAAGGTACTAAAACGATGCGATGAGGAGGCGAGGGTGAAGGATGCTAAGCTAAGAAAGCAAAACAAAAGGAGAGGTGGAAGAAGCGGAGCTGCAGGCAAACACAATGTATGTTTAATGTTTTCTTTTTAATGTAATGGATTCACTGCGGACTAAACTCAAAAGCTATGAGGATGAGCTCTTCCCCGCCCTCGATGTTTTATTTCCACAGATTTAATGTATGGCTATGACACCGGCTTAAATCTATTTAACTTAATTAAAAAGCACCAGAGCTGAGGGCGATAGCTGCATAGCTGCCCCCTCCACTCTCTCCAACTCGCCCCACGCACAAATCAGGGACAGCACTGAGCTGTCCGCCCTCCAAAAACGTTATTCAAAAACTATGGCTGCAGAGGAGCAGAATCATAAATGTATGTATATCAATATTGCAAAAAATATTAAAATGAAATCTTTGCAAATGCTTTTTAATTATTTGTGAAATACTTTCCATGCCCTGGAAAAGCAGATATATCTATATAGAGTATATTTGTCATTTTGCAGCCTGGATTTGGGGAGGAACAGAAACACTAGCAAGTTTCGATCCAGGTACAGTCTTGGCAGGCGCCGAGCACTGTAGCTCCCTCATTTCAGTTGGGGGTGGTGGGGGAGTGCATGGGGCCCCTTTTGGGGGGGGGGGGGGGGGGGGGGGGGGGGGGGGGGGGGGGGGGGGGCTGCACACGCAGCACAAGAGGCTGATGGATTGACACGGAGCCAGCCAGCCAGCCAAGCTGCTGCGCCACAGTCCTCTGGAAAATGTTGGGATGTGTGACAAAAGGTCTGCACCAGCACAGAAAACAAACCCATTGTGGAGGATAGAGAGGAAGCACGGATACACAAAACTGTGCGTCTGTACATACATACATACATACATACACACACACACACACACACACACAAAAACACTAGCCTGCAAAAACACAAGCACAAATAAATCTCTTTGTGGTGCACGCACAGCAATAACCTGTACAGGAAACCTTGTGTCTCATCATTCTCAGCGACACTTTAACTTGTAACCAATGGGAACAAAGATCTTTACTGGTTTAGCTCCACTTCACTGCTGAAGTACAGTGGGGTGACTTGAGTGTGGGAGGGGAGGGGGCGGTTGTAGACGAAACTGGGGTGAGTGTGTGTGTGTGTGGGGGGGGGGGGGGGGGGGGGGGGGGGGGGGGGGGGGGGGGGGGGGGGGGGGGGGGGGGGGGGGGGGGGTTCGAGGGTTAACTGACTGTTCAGTGCCATAAAGGCTCATCAACCCAGAGGCTCATGAAGGGCAATCGATGTGGCCCTTCTCGGGAGATAAAGGGAAGAGTTGATGAGACAGAATGTCACAACTCCCGGTTGATAATCAGCCAGGTTTCATTAAGACACAAACGGCACATTTAAGTGTCCAACTTGTCGATGAAGGTGTAGCTGTGCCATTTTTTTTTTCAATAGTATCAATTAAAATATTTACCCCCCCCAAAAAAGGACAAGTAATCCTCTGACCTCTTTCACTGTTGCGTCATCAAAGAAGACCCATTTGGACGACTTGGTGTGGAAGGCGAAGGCACAGTAGTGGCGGCTGGAGTAGCAGATCATGGCCACGAGCAGCAGCTCTCCTTTTTTGGCGTGTTCATCCGTTACCCTGTAGAACAGCTGCACCCATACACACGCACACACACACACACACACACACACACACACACACACACACACACACACACACACACACACACACACACACACACACACACACACACACAAACACATAAATACATAAATACATACTTATCAGCATCAGCACTACAGTAAGTGGGCGGGCAAGTGAGTGATGTTGATAGCTGGAGGGAATCACTTACTCCATGGGTTAATAGAGTGTGGTCCGAGGGAATGAACTGACAATCGGCGTGAATAAGGGCAGGGTTAAATCAGCTCCGTCATAGCAGCACTTAATATCAGGACTGATACAACTGTACACTGAGGGAGTCTCACCGATGGCCTGAATGTAAATATATAGAGGGGGTGTCTAATGAAATCTATTTCATAAGATGCTGTAAAATCTAATAATACATTTCATAGCCAGGGAAGTGGGTGAACGGCTCCTTTTTAATACCTAATAAGGTCACATGAAACTGCCCTAATGAATCAAGCCCATTGTGCCACACTGGAGAGGGAGGTGGCGGGGTCGTCCGACAGATTCTTCTAATGGTATGGGGCTTTGGAAACATGCGAGACGGTTCGCATGCTTCAATGAAGAAGTTATGTAACGGGTGGATGTGGACAACAAGGATTGATTTTTTTGATCCAGCGAACACAGAGGCCTGGTGTGAATGATCCCAGGGATATTTTAGTTAGTCATGTGCCACAGTGGGCACAAAAAGGGGACAGACACAGGAAAGCATAGAGGGGCACATTTCTCCTTCACCTCAGAAACGAGAGATAGAAAGCAGTGCAACAAAAGCAGTCTGGGACACACTGGTTTTCCCTCCCTCTATCTCACCGACATCCATTCAGCCCACATGTTCCTTCAGACAGGCATGCACACATGCCCAGGAAAGAGACAGAGAGAGGGGGGAGGGGCTTTTTGGACCAGCTGACCCAAGCCAGCAGGGGCTTTTTGATCAGCATTACAGGCCAACTGGGCATTGGGCGCTGACTGCTTACGCAACCGCTCCTGACTTGCAGAGGACTAAATCCCCACTTTATTTCCCACATATGTTGGATTGCACCAAACCGGACTGACCCTAAAACTGCAAAAACGAGAGGGTAGTTGTGTGGGTGGATAGATTTCAACAAGATGAACTGAACCATGTCTGAGAAGCTATTTATTATTTTGAAAAGAACAATGTAATGGTGGTAATATTTGAAAATCATACTCACTGCAGAGAGACTGAGATGAGGTCCTAGTGAGCGGATGACATCCTCAGTGAGGTCTGACTGGTCAGAGTCCCACACGAAACCTATGGTGACTATTTCTGGGGAGTTCATGAGGACCCGTCTGATCTTAATCCTCTGGCCACAGTTGCTCTGGAGGACAAAAAACAGACTGTCAATACCTCAAAAAAAACTATTTCTAAACACTAAAGGCTTGTGCTGAAAGGCTTGTGCAGGTGAACGTTTAAGACTTACGGGACAGTTCCGAAGGTCCCCTATTGTACTCGCTGCTTGTAACACATCCCCGAAAGACTCTTCTCTGCGCTGAAGCGTCTGTTGACTAATGAGGAAGAGGTTGTGGAGTCATTAAGGTTTGTGGACTTGAAAACAACCATGTTGTGCAAAATGTCAGATACACAGAAAGACATGCAAAGCAAAGGAACTTTCGCTTTGCCCCGCCCTTACCAGAGTGCAGTGGTGGAGATGTAATGCACCAGTTCAGTAAACGGCAGTGGGTCGGATGATGCCCCACAGCTACGGCAAACAGACTGTACAGGGGGGGACAAACACAGGGTAAATAGGCAAAAGTCACACTGTTGGGGAGTTCACAAGCAATTGCCAAGGACTAATTACATAGTCAGCAAAGAAGTAGACATTCAGTGGGGTTATGACTGACAATACGGGGCATTCAAATTCCTAAATCTCACACTACCGCGCGCGCTAATGATATTTTGATTGTTTGATTGTTTGATTCAGAGATACGGCCGGGTTTGGGGACGCTGGCAGAGCATTTATCTGGAAGTGCTGCCCCCCACTGCTGTAGCACCGTGGAATCGGACCAGAAACACCCTCCGTATTCCACCGGGGCAACATTAGTATGAAAACATGACGGATTGGATTTCTACTGTCTCAGACAGTGATTTATGCACCCGTCTATGTTGGGGTGTGTGTGTGTGTGTGTGTGTGTGTGTGTGTGTGTCTAAAACTGGATGGTATGTGTTCAGCTTCTGTGCGACTTTAGACTCACCGTGTGCTATGACAAAGGAAGTCCATCTAAAAATCTGAATAAGTGCCTCTTCTGCTTATTAGAATATGATGTTGAACAAATTTGATGAACCAAATGTGATGAACTTTCTTAGTTTCATGCAGCAGATAAACAAAACATCACCGTCCAAGGGGAAATAATAAAACCAGAGTGAATGCTGTCCTTTCACTGACCTGCTCATAAAGTGACATAGCAAACTTCTGATGTGTGATGCACGACTTTGACGTGCAGGCATCTGTCTCCTCAGGCACAATGTGCAGGTGGATCCTCTCCAGTATGTTTTCCTACGACAGAACAAGGGATCTATCAGATGCGAAATGAAATAAACAATTCCAGCTTTGGTGTTGCCACAGGATATTTGTTTTGTTTTTCTTTTTTACACCAATGCAAACATTTCCTTGAGCGAAACGGCAACGCAATTTGAGAGTCCTTCTTCGTAAACCTTGACTTCGCCGGGACACGTTTAAAGAGCAACGCCACTTCGGCTCCCTCTGGTTTCTATGGAGCGCTGGCGAGTTTATAAAATATTAAGGCCTGCAAAAGGTTACATGCACAACTTCGGAGCCTGATAATCTGGCACTGACCAACTCCTCACATAAATCCTGGTCCCAGTATGCTGCAGCCACTGCGTCACATGGAGAGTGCTTGAGGCAAAGATCAAGATTGTCTCGTAAAGATAGCAATGTCAGTTTTGGTGAATGTTTACAGGTGAGGTTTTGGTATTTAAGTGTTTGGTACTTGAAAGGGAGTACATGGTCACACTTCACAGTTCCTTTCACATCTTTTCAAGCAAGTTCACTTTTGTTTATCCATTGCTGTGTAATTGAACTTCCTAAGTGGACACGGCTTTGGGATATAATCAAGATACATCTGTGCTCACTGGCTTCTGTCGTCAGCAAGCAGAAGTTATCAAAGTGATCGACATGATTGAAAAAACAAAGCAGCATTGTCTCTTTACTATTCTGAGGTTTGGATTCAAAATAAAACGTGCATAAAAAGGGAAGAATGAAAAATGACACTGCACTGAAAAAACTCGTTCTGGCAAAACAATGCACAGAAAAAGCAGAAAACTTGCGAACTACTGAAGTGTAAAAATGATGAAGTGGCCTATGAACAATACAGCAGAGAAATGGTGCTATATAATATGGTAGCACAAAATGTTTCAGCCTCTCTGGCTCTTATATAACCTGTCACGATGATATTTAGAGGCAATGTGGCAGGGGTTGATGGGAGGGGAAGGGAGGGACAGAAGCTCTTTCAGTGACCTCGCCAAACAGTTTGTTGAAGCGCATTACCCGAAACCGCGTGGCAGCGTACCGCATAAACATAACACACATCCCGTCTCTCTCTCTCTCTCTCTGTATACGCTCTCCTCCCCCAGGGAAAGCCGGGGTTGCCACAGGAACTTACAAAGCACTCTGCGGCATCGTCCATGAACCCCAGCTGGAAGCGCTGCTCGTCCTTAAAGGTCTCTGCCAAGGCGTGGCGCAGGTTGTCAGAGGGCAGGGCTCGCTCCCGGCTGTGCTGGAACTGGGAGAAAATGCCCTGGAGAGCAGAACGAAGGACTAGTTAGCGCAAGGACCAAGGGGACGCAGTGTTTTTTTCTAATAGCATCCGTGCTCAATAAACACTCTCATTAAGTGGCTTAACACATCGTAGCGTCCGTGAAACAAACAGGAACCAAACATGTTTACTTTGAAGCATTAACTAGAAGAATTCTGACGTCAACGTACCTTTAATGCACAAAATATGCATGACTCTCCTAAACAGAAGTGTCCAGGAAGTTGCCTCAAACTGCGTCTGAAGATGTCCAGCTGCCATAGTACCTGCACATGGGAAAGAGGAGGACGGCATTAAGAGGCTTTACTCTTTTTCCCTTGTTTAGTTGAATTTCATCCAAACAATAAAAGAAATGAAAAATGAAATGGCGCATGTTTCAGAACAAATAACATTTAAAACAAGAACTAAAATGTATTCAAGCAAAGTAGTGAAAGGAGTGGGGGGGGGGGTGTTTGTTATGTAAGGCATTTGGGCAACATCTCCAAGGTCACAAGGATGAGTGGTGTGCAAGAGGAACACGTCGCTCACAGAAAGAAACACAGCCGAAGGTAAAGATCATCATCAGTTGTCTCATCCTCTGACTCACACTCTCAGAGTGACCTCACTATGTGACTGACTGCAATAATGAACTCACCACCAGCCAGCCAGCTTCCCACAAGTCAAATGAAAACCTTCAAGTGCATCAATAAAGTGATGGGAAGCTCAGACAGATTTAGACGGTGGCCACGCCACAGGCTGTCTAAATAATCGATGGACTTACTTTGGAGGTGCGGCTCCAGAGGGAACGATTAATGCAATCATAGCAGCATTTAAATAAGTTAGGTGAGCCCCATTTCTTTTAATATTATGGGTTGTCAATATCACTTTTGGCTGCTTTAAATATTTTTCATATTAATTTGGTATTTCGCCAACTTTTTGGGCTTCTTTTTGCCTAGAATTTCTTTTTTTTTTTTTATAAATTATGATGTCTGAGCCATTTTAAAATGAGCAGACACTGGTTTTCTTGTTTAATAGCATAACCGCTGTGCAACTGTAAATTGTGACATTTACTTTCCAAATTAATTTAATTTTATTGTTTTTATAAAAAGTGAAGTTCTATTTAGGACTACGGCAACTAATTGAATCAATTATAATCAATAATGAAAATAGTTGGCAACTTATTTGGTAATTATCTTTTTAAAGCACATCAGTGCATAAGTGGTTGACATAAATGTACAACGCACAATAATGCGTCCCTTTCTTAATTTACAAATTCTTTGATCGTTTAGAACAATTATAGTATTATAAATCTGTGAAGCACTTCGTATATTTGCTGTGGAGAATTCTATACATTGTCCTTTTCTCTTCTTATTCATTTACAGAGTAGACCTACCTGCACAGCACTGTTGAGGAAGCAGCTGTTCTGGCCCGGCTCGTTCAGGAGTCCTTTGGTGGGGGCCAGAGACAGCATGCTCCCCGGCTGGTACGATTTCCCCAAGTTGCCCCCCCGCCTGCTGAAGAATTTGACCCATGCCATTGGATAGCGGGGTCTGCCTTCAGACAGGTGGGACGGCCCCGATGCCACTGAGGAAATTCAGTAGACTGTCAGTTTTAAGGGTTTGTCCATTGTAGAGGTTGTATCCAGGCTGGGCTGTGGATAGGAAACAGAAATGAGATTAAATGAGGCCTTTGCATGAATACTGCCTAATTTTAGATTCCACCTCCTGCTCTTTTCACAGAACATTAATATACAAGAATGCAGAGGAAGGGGGTTTACAATAACAGAAATACATGATGCATGATACCATGCACTGCTCTGGGTTGGATGTCAGAGTGGGAGTTTTAAAAACACAAAGCTTACACATTAACTTGAGCAAAACACCCTTTGCACTGAAGGTGTGTCCAGTGTGCCAAAGTTGCTCATGAATATTCAGACAAACGCATTTCACAAAACGTTGAAAATATACACCAAAGTATCCAAGGCGTAAAATTAAAGATCTGTACATAGAAAAATAAAACACAGCAGTAACACTCGGTCGACAGTGAAAGTGCCATTACATGCAGCTTGACTTCATTTGCTTCCAATTACTGCTGCTCAGGAGAAATAAACCACCAACACTACCTGCTGTAAAGATCTACTGTCACCACTGACAACAGCCTTCCCCAGCCCTCTGCATTGATGAATGCAGAGCGTGGTCAATGCCAATTTACTAATTGATCACTAAACGCACGGAGCTTCAATCACTTGTTCTCGCAGGATTTCCAATTCAACAACATTTATCTCAACTACATCAGAGACAACAACAAATAGAGGTCGTGAGTCATCAGAGTCTAAAGGTTGATTTTGACAAAAAATTAGGTTGCCAATAAACTTGCTCCAACAGTTCATTGACAATAATAGATGCCAATTAATATGGAAATTAGTTTATCAGGTCTGGATAAAGACATAAGATTGATCTACTGAAGTGGGAGTAGTCAGTCAGCCAGTCCAACTTCATGGGAGCACGGTAATGCATCTTGACACTGGTTTCCACCCACCAAGAAAGTCTTATAGATACACCAACAGTCAGTCCCATGCCTTGTATTGCACAGTAATGCACAATGAAAAAATAATAATACTGAATACTTTCTGTAGTCAATCCAGTTTATATGTTACAATTTTGAAGTTCAAGAATATATTTTCAAATAAACAGGCATCTTCTTTTCTTTGATGCAATAACACAAAAAACAATCAACTAGTATCAACATAGTTGTTACACCTGTGTGTAATTGCATTTTTTACATGCGATTTGAAAAGAAAACGTCGCTTCTTGTGTTACAATAACATTCAAAGTCATTGCTCGGCGGGTCTGAGTCAAGTTTTTTTTTTCGCTGTCTATTGTTGTCATTTTTAAATAAACACAATGACAGGAGAGCAACAACCTGACCTACTTCTCCACGCGAGCCGAGCGGCGGAGGAAAACACAACAAACCGCGGAAGATGCAGTTCAATTTATGAAACCTGCAGCCCCATGCATCTTTAAACAACATAATGTGCAACACCAACAACATTTGCACTGAATGTGAACCGTGCTCTGATGAAAGTGGCGCTGAACACAAGCTACACCCAGAGGTTTGATGGATGAATATGCTTGTGCTGAGTGAGGCGATGGATGGTGTGTCTACCTTATTATGAATACCCAGAGAGGTGCACATGCAGTCACAATAAGTATTTTGAGTTTTATAGAATTTTCTTTTATGTCATTTTTAATGATGACAAAGGCGGTCTGTGGGACTTTATGGGAGGCCGGGGTTGTGGCAGTTGCAGTGTGCTTCACGCACTGAAAGAGTGCAGAAATGCAACAATGAGCCACGGCACCCTTGTTGTGCGAGTTGAGATGATTCATGCAGCTTTAGTCCCTCACAACTAAAAATATATGTCAAAGAAAATCAAATCTAAAAAATGTTGTTATTTGGACTGAGGAGAGAAACACTGACCCACTTTGTGTGAACAGTGAAACTTCTCTCATTCAAACCTACTCCAGACAACAACCAGACAAAGTTTCAGTCGAAACCAGTCGGGCAACTTTACCGACCTGCTATTTCAGGAATCCTCCATGGAGGGTGATGTTGAAACACTGCAACCTCAGAGCAGGTAAATGCAGTTCAGTATTTACACATTTACAGTCAGCTCCACGAGACATGGCACATGTGCAAATCCTCTAATAACAACAACATTTCTCAGCACTCACTCGGACACAGAGTTGCCAAAGGGGGGCAGTTGTGGGATTAATTTCAGGGGTGGAGGGACAAATGGAAAAGCATTACCTGCCCCAACATGTTGACTCTATTTATACAGGTATCTTTACATAAGCTGTCTCCCAGCACACATGAACATTATGCATTCTGGCATGCGCCAACACGTATAACCAATATCACTCAATTGCCTTTATATCTCTTTGACAGGAGCTTATACAATTGATCAATCCCTTTTACATCTGCACATTTGCCTGTGTGAATTGAAAACAATGTAAACAAAAACACTTAATTTAACAAAGCTTATTCTCCATAGCTTGAATGGAATCAGTTCAGCAGTTAGTTTGCGTAATCCTGCACAGTGTCAGAAAAACAACTATGAAAACACAAACGCTGAGCAGCAGTAATTATCTTATCTAATCTTATTGCGGGGCATCAACAATCACTTGACGTAACTGGGTGACTTCTGGTCAAATTGAACACTGATCCTTGTTATAACTCAGGGAATCCTACAAAAAATATATGCAAATATTACGAATAACAATAACCATATGAAGGTGGTACCTAAGCAAAAATCTGTCCTCATTATTCAACATCCATCGATCTGAAGGAATCGAGAACGAAGCATATTTTATGTTGTCACACTGCTGACGACAGCAAGAGCAAATATTTAAAATCGTATAAAACCCTTCCTTCCTTGATTACATTACAGAGGTCTGGTTGAAAATATGCCAACCCCACTTAAGATAAACTATCTTTTAGTTGGAATGAAATTGGCACATGCTGACCACAATTCAGTTCAATCATTTTACAAGATGGTACTCCAATGCTTTAAGGCTGAGAACATGATTAACATTATTATCATTATTATCATTATTACACACAAGGGAGAATAATATCGGGTTTCAATTAAGAATGCCTGCCTCCGGTTACTGATAATGTTACTGTCATCAAAGATAAGATTTAATTTCAGAGATTGAAATTGGATTCCTCGTGATCAATTCTTACTGCAGTCACCATCTTTATTTATAAACCTGGGTGAAGAAAAATGACTCAACTAGTTACTATATAGTCTAGAAGCCAGGATTACATCATGGTTTCTGGTTAATCAAGACTGCTGTTGACACCCTTCCGTTTCTCAAGTTCAGGACAATAATAGATAATAATGAGGTTCAGGCACAGTTGCAAACAATCAATAATTTATTCATAATTAGGTCTATAAAACTATACTTTATGATGACAGGCCCTTCAGAGCTGTAGTACAACCACATTCACTGAAAAGGATCATTTGGGAGCACAAATTGTATATAAAGACAATATGAATGTAATTATTTTATACTGAAGGACTCCTGCCAGACAATGGGCATTCTCAAAGAAGCTACTGTTAAAAATGTATCACAACTAGCAGGTTAACACAGGTGTACCTGATAAAGTTGATTGATGACTGAGGTAGAGAGTCGTAATCAGTACGATGAATTGTGACACCTGTGGTGTTTATCCAACAGCTTTTATTAAAATGGCTGCTCTGAAAAATACTATTATTATTATAATTATGAGTAGCAGTTGTAACCATAGTTTTATAGGAACAGTGCTTCCACTCAGCTATTTATAGTTAAGTAATGTGACTGATTTACAGAATTGTATCGTGTCACACTAATGGTACTTCATAGGACCGAACCAGCCACTTTCCTGTTAAAATTCTAAAAGACAATAATCTCATTTAGTAAATGTGCAACTGGTTTAGTCAGAACTTAGCAAGTGATTGCCAACTTTCAACAACAGACTATTACAATGTCTCCATCATCAGCTCTCATTTACCCAATATTTCAATAACAAAAACAACAGGTAGGAAACCAACTTCATCCATCAATGTATTATGAGAGTATGTGTCAAGGAGCCAAACAATAGAAGTCATTTCACTTTTTCTCTCAGGAGCACCAGGAAAGGAAGTCCACTCTTCCCTTCTCAACAAAGCCCTGCTTGGACTCATCGAGCCGAGTACACTACTGATTCCTTTTCCTTTGTCACGGGAGGGAAAATGCGAAGGCTAGCACCCCAAAGCAATCAGCCAAACTGTGTGTTATACAGTACATCAGCAGCCCTGACGAGCTCGGAGAGTCGGTGAGACGTGGACGTGCGCAGCGTGAAGGCACGGGGAGCCCTGATGCAATAATTTATCTATTAGTGATCTGTTGATGGATAGCCTCATTAAGAATGATTCAATTGATCTCCTTTATATGGTAATGCCACGAGCGGTTGATGAATCAATCTGCGGGAAATTGAGTCACCTTCATTCAGCATCTGCAAGATGTAAAATTAGAAGCGTGTCGTGTGAGCCGCATTAAGACAGAGAGGATTGTTTGATGCATAGAACGAGGACTTTTCTTACATGATGACTTCCTGAAACACGTAGTTGAGTACTTCCTCTCTTAAGTACAGGTACCAGGATGTGCAACATTCTGCCACACTACATCACAAGTCTTTTTGCTCAATTAAAGTCAATGCCATCGCGAGTGTGATTATCCACCTGCATGACAGATACATGTCACTCCCTACTACTCATCAACTCTAGTGTCTCATACCATCAGTAAGAAGACCCCTCATTATGCCAGTTTTGCTGTATGGCACCAAACAGAGCTGAGATGTCACTGCAGTACAGTGCAGTGTGTGATTTTTGAAACATGTCAGCTTTCCAGAATCACAGCATAATCCAACCACAAAGGTATCCTTGCCGACACATCGAGCTCTGTGACCACCAATGGCTTATAGCTTTAACAACAATGTCTATCCATTCTGCTTTTGTACTTTTCTATATAGAACAAGACAAGATAATACAAGTACAGATAAGTATTGGTTTTGTTTCACTGTTTATAAGTGTCTTTCCTTAAGTGAGACTAGGGCTTGACAGCAAATCTAGACATGCATGGTAAAGACTCCATGCCATATAAATCAGATTATATAAAAAACATTATTTCCTCTATGTCATTTAATCAGTTAAAATGAGATAAAAAAATAAATTTCCTTCTGAGTTACATCTACAGCTTAAGAGCCCACGCAGTTTTGTTATAGAGGAAGACACATGAACTTGAATGTGCCTCATGACAAATATAGATGCAAGATGAAGGTAGACTGTTGCTAGAGAAATAAGGAACTTTAAGATGGAAACATTTACCAAGCTTTACAAATCATTGATGAACTATTTCTATGTTTTATGAGAATTGCCTGGGTTATGAAAGAGCTCACTATAAGCTACCTACTGAACACTCTACGTAACATCTATTGCATGTCTGTCCGTCCTGGGAGT
>JAFBJT010039950.1:0-19325 GCA_016785325.1 Chascanopsetta lugubris | reverse complement strand
AAAGGCCATAACCTTCAACTCTGTCTAAATAAATTCTAAACGGCTCCGTAGTGATGCAGTTGAAGTGTGTTGTGCATATGGTATGTGCAAGTGCACAATGAAGGTGTACAGTGGACCTTTAAATGACCCAAAAAACATTTAGTTTTGTTAAAAATAGATTGAAGGTTCTCTATAAAGATCTGTGTCAGTGTATGATATGACACATATGCAAGTATGTATGTTGTTACATGTAACATTTCAAATTGATCAAATTAAATGTGAACTAAAACTATTTGTCTTGTGAATTCCTGTACCCTTTAGTGCTGTGACCACTAGATGGCAATAATGCGTCGACCTTCTTTTTTGCCCTAAAACGCGGAAGTGTTCTAAAATTGTCCAGATGGAGTCTCCGTAGCTAAACCCTGCCTGCCACTCTGTTTTGAGACAATTATTAAGCTAGCCCCCTTCCCGCCGACATAGTAGCTCATTTACGCTGCTCTCACCAGGTAAATGTGTGGTTTTAATGTTACCGGAGCTTTAATGGAGGTGTATTCACGCCTGCGTCATCGTTAGGGCTCAGGCTTTGACGCCGGGCAGCTCACATCTGCCCTGTTAGCCCCGGTAGCTAAACTGCTAACAGTGCTAGCTAAGTTGAGAAGGCAGTGACATTTACCCAGAGACCGACACGGGGCGCGAGTCACATGTCGCTGCACTCTTCAACCAGCTAGCTCATGTTTGTTCACTTCGACTAGTTGGCCCCTTCGTGACAGTTGGTGTGTGTGTGGCAGAGGTTGTGTGATGGTTGTGCCTCAGAGATGACCTGCAGCCAGAGCGTCTGAGCCACAGATACTCTTCAACTCAGCACGTTGTAAAGGTGAGTCCTATCGTACACGCATCGATCCCCATTCTAGCTTTGAGCAGTAACCCGCGACGTGGCTGATGTTTTACCCCGTCATGTCGCAGGGCTGCACACAGGGTGACCAATGCTTTCTGATGAGCTTGACTCCAAACCTGAGGTAAGGTGACCGAGTCAATAACCTCCAACCGATACCGTTGAGGATGAGATTCATGTTGACGCTCATGTGTGTTTCTCCCAACCAGCTGCTGGTGCAGTTTGTCCAGAACGCGTCCATCCCTCTGGTGCAGGGTCTGGAGGACACCGAGTCCAAACACTGCTGTCTGCCTCTGCTGACCCCGGTCGAGAGCTCGCTGTGCAGCCCGCTGCAGCTCACAGGTCAGCAGCTCATCTCTGTCTCACCGTATCAGCAGCAGCAGCAGAGGAACACGTCAGCCCACATGTGCAGTGTCACCGGCCAACGCCGTGTGGTTGTTTACTTAAAGGTCCAGTGTGTAACAGTTGGGGGGTAATTAGCTTGCACAGTCACAGGTTACTGCTCTATACAGGAAGTCCCAATCAGCTGCCTGTTTTAAAGGGTCTGAGTTTCAGGCTTTGGTGGACGTTGCACTGCCATGCTTCCATTGGGAAACTTGATCAACAGAATAGCCCTTGGTGGAAAATAGTCATCCTCACCTGTTCTCACCTCGTGATCTGTCTGTATAAAAGATATGTGACAATAACCTTTGGAGTCTTTAACCAGCACTCACCTGTCTGAACGTGTCTGCGCAGCCCCCAGAAATATCCCGTGCACTGCAAAACATTAAGAGGATGTGGAAATCCGTCTAGTGACTCATTAAAGATGACTGAGTATTACTTTTGGATGGGTCCATACGTTTGTCTGACCTTTAAATCGCATAAAGCCCGTCTGTCAGACAGTAGATGTCAAATGCCTGTACAGAACAAAAGCTACATGTTGGTCAAATACTGTGGGAACAATTCTTGTCATTACTTTGTCACACAGACGAGTTGTAAGGCAAAATCACTGTCCTGTCATTTCCATCCTAATCTGGATTGGTCCGCGTCAGTCATCTCAAAGTAGATGTCGATGTTTAGATAGAAGTTTAAGAGGTACATCTGCACCTGCTCGTAATTTTTCATAACTATGAAATGTTCCACGAGTTTCCACTTTTTCTCTCGCTCTGCTTTTATTCTATTAAACTAAACTCTCACACGCTTCGCTCTGCTCGGCTTTACTTGCCCCAGCATCTGCAGCTTTTCCACTTGACCGTGGGACGTGATAGATTCCCTTTATCTCATTCCATTTTTTCTTAATAAGTGTTTACAACAATAGAATATCCATCCACATGCCACTAACAAACATGGCTTCTCTTCTCAGATGGAGACCTGAGCCATGACCCACAGAGCTCCCCCTCCCTGTCAGAGTTCGGGGGTGTGTCAGAGCGAAGCTCCTTAGTCGTCCACACACACCATCACCCACGGGCCTCACCCAGCCCCCCACCCATCCTCCATGACCTACAGCAGTCAGACAGCACTTCCTACGTCCTGCTGAACCTCGCCAAAGGTAAGGACGCAATAATCTGCCGACACGCTGTATCCATAAAAACCTTTTGAGCCAAGTCTGTGTCAGGAGTGTATGATGGATCTTGATTCACACGTGTGTGTGTGTAATCAAATCTGTAAAAAACGTAATGTATGATACCTATACTGACGATTTCATGAGTCAGCAATTCCCTACAGTTAACAGTTGCCCAGAATGGACAAACTTAACATTCTATGAGTTGCAATAATAACAGAGGGCTGCCGTAGGTTCTCCAGCAGGCCTGGTAAGGAAGCGTGAGGCGTTTAGCTGCAGTAATCAACTTCCCCATTAGATGTCATTACATTTTACAAAGTGTACCTTTGATCAGACAAATCAACAGCATCACTTTCTCCTAAGCAATCTAAAGCTTCCTTAATTGCCCCATTATCTTTGGGATAACTCAGTGTTTACCTCCTGTTATGCAGTCGAGCAAAAACAGAGAGTGATGACGGTAAGTGAGAAGCTGCAGCAGGGAGAGAGAGAGAGAGAGAGAGAGAGAGAGAGAGAAAGAAAGAAAGAGAAGCTGGGAAAAGTTGGTATTAAGGACAAATGCTTCTCAGAAACGGACTAAAGCAGAAATAAAGAAAATCCTGATCTTCATCTTCTCTGAATCCCGCAGTTTTTATCTACATAAAGAAGAATAAACACATTTCTTCTTGTCGGCCTAATTATAGTGGAAATGAGATAATGGGCAGTTTTTCTTTTATCACATATTCTAGGTCAGATGCGCTTGTGAAAAAAATTATAGGAGCCATCTAAATATAAACCCGAGTCAGTTTGATGACTAATCAAAGTAAGAGAGTCAAGATTTTTCTATACAACAAAATCCAATCTTGTGCCTGTACTTTGCATCTCCCTCAACTCCCCCCCCCCCTCACCCCCCCCCCCCCCCCAAAAAAATGGAGTGACACATTGTAATGAGCAACAACAGAACCATTTTGGCTGGATGAAACGATCTTTGGCAGACACATACCTTTTGCATTATGAGTTTTTGGCTGGAGAGGGAAAGAAATAATTCTGGTCTTCTTACATGGACCTTTCGCGGGACGCTTGTTGTTGTGCCTGTGACTCAGTGCGAGATATGAAGGATAGAAAATAGACAAAACCATTTGCTGCCGTTAGATTACATTTAAAAACCAGAACAGTTGTGGATATATTTGTGGCTCCATTGGCCACCGTCCTCTCAGCCTCCTCAGAACACAGCCATAACATTAAATCAAAGATAGCTGTGCATCAGTGGAGGACGGGAATGAATTCGGAAATGTGACCTCGAGGCGCTCGCGTCATCAGCGATCTTGCAGAATATTGCTTTGGCCTTGAACGTCTTGTCTCATGGTTATTCTCCCCCTGCCTTGTCTTCCCTTTCGGAGGGATCACAGCCTCCTCCGAGTCCCTGATCTTCGCCGGAGACGGCACCGGCGATGATGATGACGAAGGGGTCTCGTCGGGGGACTATGGGATCGACGGAAGCGCTCCCTGGTATCTGCGGGTACAAGAGCTGGCACACGACAGCCTCATCGCAGCCACGCGTGCGCAGCTTGCCAGAGATGCCAAGGCCAGCCAAGACGCCAGAGCCACGGGCGTCAGTAACGGTAAAGTCACTTTGTCACGTCAAAAAGAGCAGGACTGTCGGTCACGCTGTAAAAACAAGCCACATCTCTCCCTTGTAAGACTCCGTCATGGAAGTGAGCAGTGATACTTTTCCCTTTGTGGAAAAACACAGTGAAAGCGACGTCTGTGAATCGGTGCTTCTCCTTTGCTCGGAGAGCTTCTCACCGCAGCATCAGAGACGAGGAGCAGAAATAAGGTCAATGAGGAGATGAAGACGTGCTGTAATCAGAAGTGACTCAAACTGTGTTCAGCACTTCTCATCTTAAGTCTCTGAATCAGAATGCATTTGTAGCTCTGTCGAGCTGCATTTGCACGTCCGACTGAGGAATAGGCAGCCGAGAGTCGTAAACGCCACATTGCGGTGCCACATTGATCATGCGGCAGCGCATGTTGGTGAGACGTGCCTCTGATGATTCACTGTGTATTTAGTGACGTGGCCGACGCAGACCTCAAGGCCACAAGGCTGCAGTTGTCAGGATGAGGGATTCGGGTCTGATGAGAGGAGACGAGCAGCGGCAGAGGACTCAGATGGGGGACGGGGGGGACGGGGGTCACTCAGGTGATCGGACGCGAGGCAAGCGGAAACTATAGATCGCTCCTGGTAGATTCTCTGTATTGTACGACAGCACTTGCCCCTGGACAGACGGTCGTTGATCTGCGCCTTTTTTCCGGGGTGATTCGTGAGGATGACCCGCAAAGGGTGCTCGATACAAAAGTCTGCTTTGTTTGCACAAAGTTGCTTTATGTCTCTCGGTGTCGAACGGTGTTGTGTAGTTACTGATGGTCACACACACCTAGACCCTCTCTCAGCGAGAGGCCTGTGATCTCAGGCCCAGATGTCTTTGCTGTAGCTCAGAGGCTGTCGACCCACACCAGGAGTCAGCGCCACATCACAGCTTATTCTAACATCCCGCCACAGGAGGCCGCGTACGGACTGAATTTTGCCATGTTTTTCAAAGCTCCATGTCTTGTGGCTACATCTCTGATGTTTGATCCCACACCCCCCAAACCCACACACACACACACACACACACACACACACACACACCCACGCCCGAGTCCAATTGCAGCTTAAGGTCCTGGTTAAAATAAATGTAGTGTTAGCTAAGTTTTCTCCATCTCTGTCAGTTCCAGTTTATTTTCTCTCACCCTGACGTGGCTTGATTTTAAATGGTTTAAGATTAGTTTCTTAGATTCTCCTCTATTGTACTTCTCTCCTGTTAAAAATATCCTTATATTTAGAAGTCCCTTAGAAGATGATCAACTTTTCCTTAGGGTTCTAGTTTGAAATATTATCATAGGTTTTTCTCATTAAATATCCCAGAGTGATATTGTTCTTATAATTTGAAAACAAATCCATGTTTCACTGGTTTGAATCATTTATTTTTTACTTTAATTGTGTTACACACTTCAGGGAGCTGTTTTGTGTCTATCTTTGTATGAGAAGTACTTTGTAAGTCCTCAGGGAGTAATGTTTTGTTCTCATATTATTTTTAATTTAATGTTGAAACTTAAAGCTTTGAATGCACCATTGATATGCGGATTTAAAGAAAATATTCTCCTTTAATTTTTTAATATTTTGTGCTGTAAATATATATCAGGTCCAATAATGACTAATCCTAAATACTAATACTTAATATTGGTGCTGAAAATCCCACATTAATCATCAACACCTAATAATGAGAGATTGTCTCATATGATCTTTACATATCCTGATACCTGATCCTGAGGGTTTTTCCCCAGATTTAACAAAAGATTCATGTTTAGATTTTTCTTAGGAAGTGAAAAAGTGTTAATGCTTAAACTGTAAAATATCCAGCCTAATATTTACTGGCGGTAAGGGTTTGATAACGATGTGTCTCCTCTCTAATCCACATCATTCAGGCTTTAATTTCAAGGTGAGCTGGACTTTACTGTAAAACGCCTTCTTTTTCCGCCTCCCCGTCTTTTCTTACCAATTCTCCTTGACCTCATTATATTTCCCTTCAAGTAAAGAAAGAGCAAAAGAAGGAGACATCTCTTAAAGCTGCCAGCCCCGAATATCTTTGGCTCAAGCTCTTACTCTCTCTCTCTCTTTCTCCTCAGCTTATCCTGAGCTGGAGGACCAGTTAACACAGGGCTTAAAACCCTTTGTACATTGTTAAATAAAATGTCTGCAGCGGAGTGAAACTCAGAGAAATGGCTTCCCTCCCACTAACTTGCACTAGATGAAGCGTGTGTCCTTCAGCAGTGGGGTATCGGCTGTATGAACATTTCAGCTGCCACGCTCCGAGCACAACTGGACGTGTCGGAGACGTTGAGATTGAGTCCACGCAGGTGAAAGAGAAAATGACTGCATGTGGCTTCGGGGTTGTTTTCTTTTTGGCTGCGCTTGTTCAGCAGGTCTCAGTCGCCACCCACTGATTGGCTTTCACACAGCCGGGGCCCCAGAGGCCGGATACCTGGTTCTCCTGGATTGTTTTTTTCCCGCAACGGCCCCGCTCACTTCACTCTCCTCTCCCCTCCCCTCCCCTCCTCTCCCCCGTTGCCTAGGTGACCACACACACAGTCTGACGGCGGACGGGGACAAGCGCGAGCCCCCGCCTCGGACCGGCCGCCCCCTCTCCAAGCAGATCCTTCGCTGCTCATTCGAAGGCTGCTGCAGGACGTTCACCTGGCCAGCTCATCTCAAGTATCACCTCAAAACACACAGGTGACATATTTACACCCACTAACTAAATCACACTCACACACACACACATTTTCGCACACACAACAGTAGAAGATAATGAAGTCAGCCAGCTTTCCCAACGAGATGCTGCAGCCAAAACACAGATATTCAATTCAGAATAATTAAGAATATTAAGATTCCTGTGCAAACTTCGGCTAATTTGGTTCCACTATCCACTTTAAATGATTACTACTTTTCACACTAATGATGACACTCTGCAACAACATGCAAATGTCCACATGGGCTGAAAAGATATTGCAATTTACATAAGACAGATTTAAAGAGGGGAATAATCTTTAGACATTATGAGAATAATGTTTACAACAGCAAGGAATAAACAAATACAATTTGTACCTTTTAATATACTTGTAATATCATTTTATGAATTTTTATCATTATACAAATGTCTATGTAAGGATCACATCTATGAACACATGCTGTTTATTTCATAGGCTGTGAGCTGGGCACTTACGTTTTCAGTTTCCCAGGGGAATGTGGCTTTGAGTTTGTCGCAGTTTGGACTAGTATTTGTATTATATTTTTATAAATTATTGAATACATCAACAAATAATGGTGCCTTGCATGTGTCAGTGCAGTTTGCATGTTGAAGATTTTTATGGCTAAATGACAATACTGGCTGTCAAATGACCAAAACGTTTCAGCCAATAATGATCAGTCCAGCCAAAATATAGTATTTTGCTCATCTTATCAATTAGATTTCACATTAATGGGTCGATGTAGCTTCATACAGTTGTCGCCGTTGTCCTGACATACATCAAATGACTTCCTCTTCAGCAATTTGTCCTCAAAATTCCACCTTATGTAGAGTAAGACAGAGCTTTTATCTTGGGGTAAAAATCAATGAAAGAATTAACACATTTAACACATGATTAAATAAATGTGTAATTCATCAGTGAATCATTCAAAAACATCCTAATATTTTACACTCTAAGCTTCAAAGCTTCATGGATCAACATTACAAACAGGCAGGTTCACAGGGGCCACTGGAGTATGTTAACAAAGAATTTCAAATACCTCCAAGTAATCTGGACGTGTGTACCTTTTTATATTCAAAATAAATCATCACAGTTCAGGTCATGTTTTCCTCTGTTATTTGACCGGAGACCTGGAGAGCAGTGTGTGCTTGTGCTGCGAGCATCAGTGTGGGGAATCTTATTTGCGGCCGCCCTGTCTGACTTTGTGGCGGACCCCTGCAAATGAGAAGTGTGTGCGCAGGATTCGCCGAAGCTTGTTTATCCATCCGTTGTGTTTGGTTTGTCTCTGCGCCACCAGGAACGACCGCATGTTCAGGTGCGGCGCCGAGGGCTGCGGGAAGAGCTTCTACGTGCTGCAGAGGCTGCAGGTTCACATGAGGACGCACAACGGCGAGAAGCCCTTCATCTGCAAGGAGAAGAACTGTGGCAAGAAGTTCACCACGGCCGGAAACTTGAAGAACCACAAGCGCATACACACAGGTGAGGTGGAGCGGCGGGAGATGATTCTCTCGCGTATCTAAAAGCCCCGCGCGCCGTGGAGGCAATAACTCAGGTCATTTGACTCTGCTCATTTAATGCTTCTCTGGTGCAGTCAAGGCTGCAGGTTTGACGAGTCAGCAGCGCCGGCGCCTCTATTTCACTGCCACAGAGTAACGGTGCTCTGTCATATTTTATTTAGGGTGACATTAAGATTTTTGATGGCCCCCTTCCACCGTCGTCGTCTCCTGTCTGGGGACCAGTTTGTCCTGTGTTTAGATTTTGCCCCTGTCTGGAAGAACAGCTTTTTACGAGCTATAATATCGACTTATATAAGACGTGTTTTACTGGCCGGCGCATCAAATTAGTTCAGCTGTCACCGATAAGTTATATTGATAGTGTTTTGTTGACCTTTCAACACATTCACATTAAAGACTTGAACGTTTTTCTTGCCTTTAAAAACGTTTATTACGTTAGTTCTGTCAATAGTTCAACTCATGATGCATGTTAATCGTACCCATGCCCTGAGATACTGACCCCTACACCCCAAACCCTGACATGCCCCGCCCCCAAAAAATGTAAACATGGTGATGCTGATCCAGGAGCTGTGATTGGTTAGTTGTCACTGGCCCTGACACTTATACCCCCAATGTCCCTATGAGTAGTGGTAGAAATTCCCCCTGACCCAGAATACTGGATAAACAGTAGAGGATGACATGAAGTGTCTTGGACAGCTTTGTCTGTCTCTGTGATTTTTAATCCTGATGAAACACAAATGAAATGGACCAAAATGAGGAGAGACTTAGAAGGGTTCATAATGAGTGTGCGTGCGTGCGTGTGTGCGCGCGCGCGCTTTGCATTGCTGTTTCCAGGAGAGAAACCTTTCCTCTGTGAAGCAGATGGTTGTGGGCGTTCCTTTGCAGAGTATTCCAGTCTCAGAAAACACATGCTCGTACACTCAGGTGAGTGAGACACTTCACAGCTGAGCACCTTTTTTATAATTACTGTTACAGATACCATCATGTACCTCAGGCAGACACATTCTCTCACCTCTGAAAGGGTTACATTATATAAGTGTGTGTGTGTGTGTTCCAGGTGAGAAGCCTCATCACTGTGGGATCTGTGGAAAGACTTTCTCTCAGTCCGGCAGCAGAAATGTCCACATGAGGAAGAGACACGGAGAAGAGGGTCTGAGCAGTGAAAGCAGAGAAACGGGTCTGACACACACACACGCACACACACACATACATTTTAAAATGTGCATAAAAATGGTGTTGGTCTAACTTACATTCAAGAGTGTCTCTTAAATTATTAACGACTCTCTGCACTTAAAAGAAGAATTTGAATAATACATTTTTAGGGCCTTTAGCCGAGTTGTTTCAGACTGCTGACTTCTTTTGAAAAGACTCCTGTTAGGCTCCCTCTGATGGGGTCGCATTCATTTGTAAAGTCTTTAATTTATATTACGGATAAGAGACGTCTTCAAGCTTCTCGCTTTTTATTAAAACCTCTTTCAAATGTCTGAGATAAACAAGTGGATACTCTTCATTTCCCTGAAGCAGCTGTGGGACATTTACCCGTCTTCGCTCCCGCCTCTGTTCTTGGTTCCCGTTTCAGAGCTGCTTCGGATTAAAGAGGCGCCTGTTAATGAGCTCTTTACATTCCTACATACAACTAATTGTACAAAGTCAGCTTAAATTAGTTTCCCTTATGGCGTGATACTCCATGCGAAACAACGTGAGCAGACGTTGCCTGCTTGTCACATTTCTGCAGTGGAGGGGCGGGGGCAAAGAGGAAACGCTGCCAAAGCTCTAATTATAAACAGCAGATTTATTCAGGTCAGCTTCCCCAAAGAGGCTGGTCCTCTGTAAAAGAGGAGCAGAGGAAGATTCGGCTCCATTTTCAGAAGGGTATTTTTCGGAGTTGTTTATACTTCACATGGTCATTGTGATGAAACAGACTCTTGAAATAACCACAGCTTCTCAAGCTAGAGACTTTTATGCTCGGGTCAAAAGGCGACATAGACAGATGGTAATTACCAGCAGGCTTGATATATAGCTCACTATTTGGACTGATGTAGTCGCCCATTTTGTGCGTCACTTTCCGCGCTCTCATGTCGAGGTGTGTGAAGTTTAGTTTGTCTTCCACCGACAGGAGAGGCTCTGACACAAAGCAGCCTGCTGGAGGCAGACGGCGAGAACACAGACACCATGGTCACTATGACAACGGCCGTGGAACCCATGAATCTTCATCACGCCATGCTCAGATCACCAGGTAGGTCTGCGCACATGTGTGACGGAGAGAAAAGACATTAGACCAGGCCTTCATTCAGCACAACGGTAGCAAAGCTAAATGTGTTAGCTATGTGCTGAGTCAGCTTGTGGTGTGACTCGCGTCCAGTGAAATGCTTTAATCACTGTTTATGACGTTCAGTGTGTCAGTCTGTAAGTGTGTCTTTGTTCAGCTTTGGTTGGATTCCAGACTTTTTCATTTTGGGCTTAAGGACAGTGAGCAAATGTCTGGTCCCGTGTGTCTGAGGGGACATGAGACATACAGTCTTTGTAGTTGTCATGTGGAAAAGTTGCTGCCTGTATTTGTGGTGATTCAGTTGTGAGGACTGGACAGGTATGATTTGGTCACAAATGGTTGTCTTCCGTCAGTAGAGTGTTGGCTCGCTTCACTGAAGCCGTTTTCACACACGCATTGGTCTCTGGAGCTCCTCCGTGTCAAAGCAAACGTCCCAGTTAGATCTGTGGGAGTTCCTGTGGACTGCCCCCGTTGCGTTTTCCCGAGGAGCTCCGGAGGCGATGCCTGTGTGAAAGCAGCAACAGATGATCTGCAGGGTTTGAGTGAGTGGGCGCAGTCACGACGCGAAAGGTAGGATGTTAAAAAAGGTGAGACGTGACCCAAATCAGAAGGGAGTCGATATCCGCGGAAGTAAGAAACAAACCGAAAACTTGTTGGAAGATGCACGTGAACGTTTCTGCGTGGAAAGACGAGATCTGTGAGCTTCTGGTGATGAGTTGTCTCCGACATCCCGAGGAAGGTTCCCTGGATGACACTTGTAAACAAAAAAAATATCAAAAGAGGGCGCTGCACTATCATGCCAGTTGCTATTGATTAGGGTCAGGAGAACTATCTGCTGAGGTTGTGTTTTGGAACCTTTGTCTGAGAGTGACACGTGATGTGATATCTTTGAACTGTGTTTATACATTGCCCTAGCAGCATAACAATACCCTGTTTTTTATGGCCCTCCCTCAGGCTCTGCAGACTCGGTGGTGGTTCTTTCTCAGCCACACGAGCTGGTGACCATGACGACTGAAGGCCATGCGTACGGTGAGGATGTGGTGGCGCTGCTGTAGATCTGCGGTGACAGATCTCACACGGACTAAACATCAACATCGATGTGTAAATAGATGAATCACTGACCCCTGTAGATATTTGTAATTAGAAACCAACAATGGTTTTTATTTTGAAACGCATAAAAAGGCAGAATTTGTACAAATAACCTCTTTTTCCTCAACTTTTTGAAAAACAGACGCTCCCAAAGAAAAACTGAGACGGGTTTTGAAGGGTTTATGATGCTACAATGGTTCTGTGCAGATTACATAATCACTGTAAACAGAAGTCGGAGGTTGAAATACAGTGATGTTCTCAAATGCGCAGTGAGTGCCACTTATTTAAATGTACACCATTATCCCTCTTAGTAATAATAAAACACTTGCCATTAAAACTGCTAAAGCACAGTGTTTCATATTGCTGCATGTAAACACTGGTCTTACACAACACGAGCTGCTCAGTCACCGTTATTATCTCAAACAAACAGAAACGTCCAAGGCTGCATTCACTGGAAACATGTCTCACTCAACTGTCACTGCTCATTTACAGCTCCACACATATTAACACCAGAGATTAAATGCTTAATGAATTAAATGAGGAAGAACTCGTGAGGCTCACAAAAAAACAGCAGACGTCTGGACCTGTTAGATAAACCTTACTTTTTTGTTATTGAGCCACAAACCACTTTAGCAGTGTCTGTTACTCAGTGGATCTTCAGGCTGTGGAAATGGTCCAACATGGCGCCCAGAGCCCAGCTCGCCTCCACATTGTTCACTTTCTTGGTCAACTAAGAGAAGAGATCCCAACACCAAATCACTCAAATGCTTTTTGTATTTATTGAAATAAAACAGTGAAAGTTTTGTGAACAATTTACTCCTTTTTTCTCTCAATTTGCACAGTAGTTTGTTTTTTCTATTGCACTTTGCTATTACCATGGTACCTAAAAGAAGACCCTGGTTATATTTACTTGGATACTACTTGTTTACACATTAGAACTAAGCACATTTGTGACACCTAGTGATGAAATTGCATGTTGTAGGTAAATAGTTTTTAATTCACCTTTCCCCTTCTAGCCTGTAGAAAAGCACATGGCACCTTCAGTTATCATTAAAGCTCAACAGGTGTTTAGTTTGTCCATTCTGGGTGACAAAAATAGATGTTAATGTATTTGTATTGACGTATTAAATTGAGCACCTAAATGTTACAACTGCTGTTTTCATTAGCTTAGAATAAATCTATATATTTACATCAGGAGTCCACTGTAGTCAACAACTTTAAAGAGAAAAGATGGTGGGTTCTCCCACATTCTTGGAGGGGAAGGGTGAAGTGTATTCAACTTCAACCATTCGATCTTCCCAAACCCGACTCTCTGTACAAATGTGAACATGTAGAGCAGTATTCAGTAAACAGAGGCGTCACCTGCAGCACCGTGCTCTCCTTGAAACCAAATCCGTCTTTGAGCAGACACGTGATGTAGGACATGTCCATGCACAGGAACGGGCTGACGGGAGGCTCCCCGGTCACTTTGTTGCACACTGAGAGGCGAGAAGGAGGAAATGGTTCGTTTGTCCGGTTCACGTAATCAAGCATCTGTATTCTGCCGAGGGCGCGACGCAGGAATTCAGATGAGACAGCGGAGATGCCTGCTGTGTCTCATGAACAACGAGCTGCAGGTCTGTCATAGCGACCGCGCGCTGTTTTGACCCCCTCACCTTCTTTAGCTCTCTTCTTGAAGTCTCTGACCTGCAGCATGCCTCCCTGGACACCATCTGCAACAGAGGGCGGAGGGTACATTCGGAACACTGTATTCATTACAGATCGGAATCACATGCGCATTAACATAGTACTGAATACAGTGGCCCCGCAGAGGGCGGTGATTTGTCTAGTAGCTACACACACCGACGTGCAGATGACTCACTTTCCCCTCCGTGTCTGACACTGGAGTGGGTATTATAATCTTGCTGGGTCCGTATAATTATGTAAGGTGTGAGCACGGGGTGTGTGTGTGTGTGTGTGTGTGTGAGAGTACATACCGATAAGACCCGCGTCCACCGCTCTGTCAAAGTAATAGGAGAATGCATAGAAAACGCTGCTGCCCTCCAGCTCGTAAGGCTGATGAATGATGCCCTTCACCACCTTAAGTACTTCTTGATAACAGAGCTTGAATCCAGTGTAGCCTGGAGGGGGGAAGGGAAGGGGGGAGAGCGTCGTGAATTATGCAGCGTGTTGTCGAGCAACATGATCAAACAATGCGTGAAAGTCTACTTTAATCGACTCTGCTGACATTCCAGCTGCAGCCGTTACATGGTCTGTCGTGTGTTTCGCTCAAACCCGTCACATAATCAGATTTACACCAACAAGAGTCCCAGTTGCAAAGGGAACATTTAGTGGAGCTGCAGCCGTGGATCTGTTCTCTCCCCGAGACTGATGAGACTTAAACCTGCTCTTACCCTCTGGGTCTCCGCTCACGTGATAGGTGATCCCTCCAAAGCTCCACTCATCCCTGAACTTCTTGGGCAGGCAGGAACTTTTAAAAACCCGCCACTCCAAACCTGTGAGCACAGACGAGATTGGATCTGGTTTGGAACCGGGTCACTGCAGCCTGACACAGTTACATGCAGTTGGGTCATGCCGAGACTGTAGCCGGGCCATTCGACTGGACCACTGTCACTGGTTACGTACACAAGCACAGGAGGGCAACTGATTTACTGACTGAAAGAAGTCGGACTCCGCATTTCCCTTTCTGCCGTCCCTACTTTTTCCAATGGACCTATTTCATCACAGACTAAGTGACTGACGATCACTTGAGCCGTGTTTGGCGACCAGCCAACTGGTTCCACGACCAGTCGTAAACTGAGCAACTGCTCTGTTCATTTCACATGTGCGGTGCGCATTACTGAGTGTATAGATGAGAGGTGGTTGGGGCCCATTGTCCGATTCACCGAGAAGAACTTCATGTCTACGTGTATTTTTTAGTCAAGTTTTGTGTCTGAAAAAATCAATTCTCTCCAGTGTGTCACTCAAACATCCGGACTGAGTCAGTGAATGCGTTCGCATTTCACCGATTCCTCTCAAGGTTTCGCTTCAATAACACATCCTTGTGTTTGCTCTCAGTGTTCAGAGAAACAGCCAGAGATGGAGCTCGGAGTTCTGACTCATTTCAGTATCCTCCAGAGAAACACACACAATGACACAATTAGCCACAGCCAATAGCAACAAAGCACATCCTCTCCGTGTACACTACCCTCTGCGCTCAGAGCACCCAATGTGGCGAGTCGCCCAGCCATCAGTCCGTTTCCCAGGTAACTGGAGGAAGATCAGAGGGTTAGATTATGAAGATATAAATCAGGAATGGATTGTTTACATGACAAACATCTCTGTTCTCCACATCCTGATAGTTATACAGGAAGTCGCTTTAAGTTAAGAATTATCAAAAAAATGAAGACCCCAATGTTTTTAATGGGCAGAGCATTGTCTTTTACCTGTAAGTGTACAACTCGAATGTTGAGTTGAAGATGTCAAATCTGGCCACATAGTCCGTGACGGGAACAGTCTCAATGGTTTTCTGCAGTGGAATATAACCGTGGTTAGAAAGAGTTTTTTTTTTTTTTTTATCAATTCAAAAATAAATCTCTAACAAGGCAGACAAGCACAAACCTTCAGTTTTGGCAGGAACGTGATCTGCGTAGATCCTCCGCCCAAATCCAATATTCCCACCGTCTTTTTGGTTCGTGTGCTCAGGTGACCTGAAAACATTTCCTACTTTAATCCCACAGTCACCAAACAGAAGGATCCACTGTAATCAGTTGTAGCTTAGATGCTATCTTCAAAAACCCTTGAGGGTAAGATCCAAACACTGAGTCTGATAAGGAACAATAAGCCTCTACTTAAAAGTGTCTGTAACAAGACTGCAACAGTTTAAGACACGGAGTTGCGCCTCAGATGAATCCTACCTGTCAGGAAGTTCACCGAGATCCAAGCCAGGACTCCTGCATTCTCAAAATAGCAAACAAACAGAAAAGAGTTACAATTAAAGGCAGAAATTCATTTGAGAAAAGCTGATGACAAACTCTGGCAGAGGTGGCATTTATTACAACAAACACAAACACATGCCGACATGCCCGCAAGGCCTGTAATTGTACAAAGCTGAAATGCTGACAAATCAATTACACTGTGGCCCAACAGACTAACATTTTCAAACATATAATTACGGCCTTTTTTTTCGCGTGGCTGCAACAACTTTGCGGTGAAACGGCAATTTTCTTAAGTGTCATCAGAAAAGACAAGCGGTAATCTGCGGCAATTAAGTTGAGTGTGAGCAGTGAGCAAGGATCCCTCAAAGAAAGGAGAAGTAGGGCAGGGAGACGTGGCGATGCCACCTACGACGTACGGCAGGAAGAACATGAGCAGCAGGGATATCTGACAAATGTGTCGCTTGTCGAGGCGGAGGGCGGGAAGACGGTACCTTCATTTGTGCCATTCATTATTGTGACGCTGTCGTCTGGGACTAAAAATGGAGACTCATCAAACACATGTTGAACCTTAGGAGGAAGAAGCGAGGGAGGGAGGGAGGGAGGGAGGAAAAGGAGGTTAGAGAGGGAGAATGAGAACATGAGGGAGAACAGCAGCGAAATGCCCTGAATGTTATCTACTGTAACTGAAGCTCATCCCGGAGCTGCCCTCCGCCTCGAGGGATTCATTAATTCCCTCAAGGGGCTTAATAAAATATCATTTATCTTCCAAGGTGCCCCAGGGCCAGCCATTTCTATCTTATCCCCTCCACAAGAGACTCCCACCCTAAGCTCACGGACGATTCCTCCCTCTCTTGTCTCCGTAGCACCTGCCAGAGCCATTGGAACTCTTCCAGCTTTATCCGCCTTCCTTTTGAAGCGTCCGACAATGCGGCTTCCGTTGCGCGTAGATAAAGACACTGCTTTGCGAAGAATCGATGTTGTGTAAACAGCTGCCCGACAGATCTTAATCGTGCCTGTTCCGCTCTTTCACCTGGACCAGCAGAGCACGCGCCTTCTCCTCGGTCAGCAGACGGAGTCCAGCTGTGGCTCTGAGGACCACCGGGGTTCTCTTCCACGCCACACGGGGCACCGTCCTCTTGGCCACTTTCAGCAGCATCCGCACTGTGTGCCCCCCCTGAAAGAAACAAAAAAAAACGCATCGCACACAATCGTCGCATTCAAAACCGACCTGTCAACATTGGCTGCCAAAACTCATTTGGTCCGTCTGTTGTCTTTTAGGCTGCAGTTGAATCAGTGATCAAAGGATTTGCTCGTTGCAGCCCCTGACAGGTTTAAGTGAAGAAAACACACTCATTGTTTTTTGCCCTCTCTCTGCAGAGGGGGGCTGTGGGCACTGTTTCTGAAAACAATGCGCATCCAGCCGACCTTTTCTCTCCTGCTCGATATAATTGATTGGGTTTGACAATGAACTCACCATTTCAGGGGAGTCAGCATATGCCGACAATCCAGGCTTTATGGAATGGAACATCTCATTGTCCAAAATGGGCAGCGCCTCTATGAGACACAAGATCCATCCACATCAACGCCACCGCTGCAGACACTATTAAAAAGCACTTAACTCAAAGGCATACATATGCAAAATAGAGACGACAAAATATGATTGTTACTAATAAAATGAGAGAGGTAGACTGTGACGTGTGTCTGCTGAAGACAGAATTTGGATCTTAAAATAGCCGAGTGGCAGAACAGGGGCTGAGGAATGACTTCCATTTGCCTTGGATCAGCTCCTCCACTTTAACACCCGTGTTAACCAAATATTATGACACCGTTGCTCAGGTATATTTACCTGTAATTTGATGGCAGGCAATATAATTAAGTGAGTGAAACAGCAGAGGGAGGCAGATCACAGTCATCTGTGAGATGTCCCTTCCACTGCTGCTGAACATTACCTGAGTCATCCTGGATGAAGGTGTAAACATGGATGCGCGTGCCCGTGCTCCCTGCATCAAACATCACGGCGTAGAAGATGCGGCTGTGGTTGGCCGGGCGGCTCAGGCCTGGGAGGATGCTGCTGATGCCGTTGGTGGAATCCAGAAGAGAGGTCCGGGCCTGGGCCGGGCTCTGACCGGCGATGGCGAGCAGCAGCGGGAGAAGAAGCAGCACGGTGGACGCCATCTTCCCTCTGGGGGGAAAAAGCCAGATGTCCTCTATTCCGGTTCTGAGGGAGTATTATGATGACGATTGCTCACCATCAAAGCTCTGACTGTGGTTGACATCTACAGAGAGAGGCTGCTGGATTACACCTCAACATGCAACAGAGGAGTGGCAGGCAATTTACAGCAGGGCCTTTTGGCCACACCCCCACCGACTAACTAACCAACCACAGGGACACGTCCCAAAAAAAACAAAAACCTGGGTGTCTGTCCACCTGCTGAGTCAACGCCTGCAGCTGAGTTAGAAATCATCATAGTGTGAATTTTAAGAAATGATCCTGATGTTCAATGATTCATGTCTCAACTTCAGACACTAACTATCATCAGTTTAAGATCAGCTCCGAGGGAAAACCAGCTCAGAGATTCAGTCAACCTTTCTACAAAAGAGAAATCGGGGGACTAAGGATTTTAACGTATCTGGAGCAAGTGAGACAAAGATGTGGATATGCGGCACCAAGACACATGATTGTGCAGTTAAATGAATTCCTGGGCTCCCAGCTGTGTCGCTATATACATGTTTTATTCATCACTGGGATGTTTAAGAACCCAAGCAGCATCTCTAATGGAGAGTTGTGATTCTAGATGAAGTCTGTGTGGTTGTATTTCCCCACTGTGAAAGAGACAGACCTCACATGTGAATCTAAAATGAAGCTCTAGAGGATTTGTATTTGACGGATGAAACTGATTGTATTTTTAATTAACTACGGGTCGTATAAGAATGTTAATGGTAGTGTAATGAGAAAAACACATTTTTTGTAGCAAAGACAGACAAAGAGAGTATTTAGCTTACGAATGCAATCCTTATAATAGTCCTGAATCTGTGATGCGTTAAAAGTGAGTCGGAATTTTCAGCTTTCTCTGCTGGACTCGTGTTTAGAAGCCTTGTCCTTATTATAGACAATTGGGACATTTCTGACCATTAACACCAGCATTAAGCCACGTGAGGACCGACTCACACACATGTTGAGTGTTTCTACAAAACATAAGCTGTTCTTAAGAGAACTCACGCGAGTTCAAATGAGTTAAAAGTCCTTACCGTATGATCTATCAAATACGATGTGCTAATGTTGCCTAACTGTCTTGTCTTGCTTAACCATTTGAAGCAATCTCATGTAAACCATGGAAGCAATTGCCACATTTGGTGCGTTCACTGACTAATTAAGTCACATTGATAACATCCGGTGGCTCGAAGTTTAAGCTAGTTGGCTAACGTTCGCTTCCAGCGAAAAGCTCCACATTTAAGCTAACTTTGAGTGCGGGCTCTTCAAAGCTCCGCTTAAAGGATACACTTCGCCTGGGACACCGTTTTATAAAGCGTTTCACACGGAGGGGGCTCACCATCATGTTCACCGGCAGGTCTGGTGGCTCGCAAACACCGCTACACGGCTGACGGTCGTGACGTCACAGCCGGAGTTGTTTTCAGGTCTCGCGCCGGACACACGAGGAGGGACGATAATAAAAGTTGCTGACAACAACACTCAGCTCTCTCCACAGTCAGACAGCCGAGTGGAAAACACGGAGCAGTCTGTTGTCATGTTTACTCCTCACAGTCACAACACCAGGCTCCCAGCAGCTGAGATGACAGGCTG